>OX155958.1:685810-689985 GCA_944548615.1 Micropterix aruncella | reverse complement strand
TATATATATATATATATATATATATATATATATATATATATATATATATATATATATATATATATATATATATATATATATATATATATATATATATATATATATATATATATATATATATATATATATATATATATATATATATATATATAATATTTGATTGTAAATGTGTAAATTATTATTTTTTCAAATTGAAATTATGTTTATTACTAAATAAATGAAATGATAAAATAATGAAAGGGCACTTATCTGGTCTGTGGTGACCAGGAGTGACTCCACGCCTTATTCTTCTCTTCCTTCAGCGCTTGCTAGGTGTTTCCTGCTGTGGTATTGGAACCTGATCAAAATGGCAGCGGCAACACAACAATGCGAGACGAGAATGAATGCTGGAAAATAATAGGCGATTAGTGTTTCTTAAATATTAATGATTGTTATAAAATGTATATCAATATTTCGGCTCAGCCGTCGTCAAGATATGTGACATTTCTGAAATCGAACAATTCGTTGAAAATTTAAATTCAAGGAATCGAACAAAAAGAAATGGATTAATAATATTTTACACGATTTAGTTAAGGTACCATAACCAACCGTGCAAAACGTTATTTTAAATTAATGATTATAAATTAAAATAAAAAGCATTTGATGATTATGATAATATGATAAACCTTATTAATTTTGCCTATTGAGACCGGAACCTTTGCAAGCGCCTAAAATATAAATATAAGCTAATTCCCAAGATTTGACGTCCCTTTCTTTTGCATTATCACCCAGGCATTTTATTATTTTAACTTTAAAACATTGATCAAAAGATAAATTATGCGCCCTGGCATGTAAAGATATTGGGAGTTGGCTTTCATTTCCTACACTAGCCCTATGATTATTTAGTCTAATATTAAGTGGTGTTGTTGTTTCACCGATATAAAAGGCATCACAAGTCCTGCACAGAAGTTGATATACTATATTTTTTGAAATACAACTGCAATGAAAGGGAACCCTGTAACTATTAGTAGTATTTGGACTGGTAAAAAAAGGACTAAGATCTAACAGAGGACAAGTTTTACAACGTGGACGACCGCAAGGTTGAAGGCCAAAAGTATTATTACCAATAGAGAAATTTTGATTATTTTTTGTTTTGTTTAATATTGATCTAATATTAGGTGGTCTGCGGAAAGATAAAATTGGCGGTGAATCTAAGAGATCCTTAGTGGATGCATCATTAGAAATGATGGGGAATAAATCAGATAATATATCTCGCAGTTTCTCAGCACCAGGAAAATAAGTGGTGCTAAGGAAGATTTTATTATTATTATTATTTTTATTTGAAGTAATTTTAGGTTTTGGTATATATTTTACTTCAGAGTTTAGAATATGTTTATCCAATAGAGGAGCAGGGTATTTTCTTTCAAGAAGAGATTGCTTTAGATTATTGAGATATTTATCTAAATTTTCTTTGTTGTTAACTAAACGGTGTCCGCGAATGGACATTGAATAGGGAATGGATCTCTTGGTGTGAAATGGATGACAGCTATCAAAGTGTAAATACTGTTCTTTATTTGTAGGTTTTATATGAATCGCGGTTTTAATTTTACCTTCGGAAATTGTTAAATCAACATCTAAGAAAGTAATTTGTGATTTAGAAATGGTATGAGTGAAATTCAAAGGGCCAAAATTATTTAGGTCGTCAAGAAAGGTTGTTAGAGTAGTTTGTCCGTGTGGCCAAATCATTACTATGTCGTCAATAAATCTATACCATAATATAGGTTTTAAATTTTGCGTTTGAAGAAAATTTTGCTCGAATAATCCCATGAAAAGGTTGGCATACGAAGGTGCCATTCGAGTTCCCATAGCAGTCCCTTTAATTTGAAGATAAAATTCATCTTCAAAGGAAAAAGCATTACACGTTAAGACAAACTCGGCTAATTTGCAAAGAAAATCTGTAGAAGGTATTTGAGGATGAGGTCTCTCATCAAGAAAATAAGAAATGGCTTCCAATCCTAAATTATGAGGAATATTGGTCCTCATTATCATTAGGAAATCATTATTTTATCATTTCATTTATTTAGTAATAAACATAATTTCAATTTGAAAATATATATATATATATATATATATATATATATATATATATATATATATATATATATATATATATATATATATATATATATATATATATATATATATATATATATATATATATATATATATATATATATATATATATATATATATATATATATATATATATATATATAGATCTACAAAACCTAGGCCTCTGTCTACGGCTACGCTGATGACGTGGCCATAGTAGTCAGAGGAAACTTCCTATCAATACTTAAGGAGCTCATGGACAAAGCACTTAAGACCACCCAAGACTGGTGCCAGGCCAGAGGTCTATCCGCTAATCCAAGCAAGACTAAGGCCATGATTTTCACCAGAAAATACAAACCCGAACCCGTTGAGTGTCTCAAGCTCTGGGATAAGGAGATAGAATACGCTACAGTAGTTAAATACCTTGGAGTCTATCTAGACCCAAAGCTCAATTGGAAGCACCACCTCGAGCGCAAGAGAACAACCTTCTATGCCTCGTTGTGGACGTGCAAAAGAGTCATGGGAAAAACCTGGGGGTTCAAACCCAGGGTCGCCTTATGGCTCTACAGGGCAGTACTGCTGCCTAGACTAACCTATGCTGCAATAGTCTGGTGGTCCAGGGTGAAAAAGCTTGAGACAGTAAAAATGCTTAAAAGCCTTCAAGGTAACTACCTGAGGGCTGCAACTGGCGTCATGAAGACCACCCCAACAGCGGGATTAGAGGTGGCACTCTGCTGCCCGCCTCTGGACAAGCTCATCATCCACTCCGCCAGACTTACAGCATACAGACTGAAGTGTTTGGGCGAGTGGAAGCGTGGAGGGCACAATCATCCTGAGCTAAACCTCCTCCACAAAAGCCCATTCACTCTGACCCAGGATCGACTACGGAAAAAAATTTCGGTAGAGAAATCCTATAAAATCCTAATCCCCACCAGGGAAGAATGGAAAAATCCGCAGTGGCTTCAAAGCCACAACGCAGACGCCTGGTTCACCGACGGCTCAGGAACAAATGGACGTTTTGGGGCAGGCGTGTACGGACCCAAAACCAACCACAGAATCAGCATCCCCCTTGGACAATACGCTACGGTTTTCCAAGCCGAGGTACTTGCCATATTGGAATGCATAAAACTACAAAGTCGACTTGAGGTAAAAAACAGACAAATCCTCATCTGCTCTGACAGCAGAGCAGCACTGGACGCTATGGCTAAAGCCACCACAGAATCTTCTGTGGTCTGGGACTGCATGCAGGAGCTCAACAAATTGGGAAAATCCAACAAAATCACCCTAGTGTGGATACCGGGTCACCAAGGCATACCCGGAAACGAAGGGGCCGATAGACTGGCAAAACTGGGCACACTGGATTGCCCAGTGGAGCCAGGTGTAGGGGTCCCCTTCGCTACAGGTAAGAAAATCATCAGGGACTGCTTGGAGCAGGAACATCGGGCTTCCTGGAAACAGAGTCAGGGATGTCGCCAGGCAAAAGCCATGATGGAGCAACCACTACAGAAGAAAACCAAGGCCCTACTTGACATGAGCAAGAAGAACCTTAGAACCACTATCGGTCTCCTCACCGGACACACGACCCTTAGAGCTCATCTATTCAACCTTGGCTTGACTGAGAGCAAGGATTGCCGAATATGTGGCGAGGAACCTGAAGACAGCATACACATTGTTGGCCGCTGTCCAGGGCTCGCCGCCAAAAGACACAGTTTACTGGGACGAGCCTTTCTCGAACCCAGCGATCTGCCCAACTTGAAGGTCAGTGACCTACTTAGTCTGGTAAGAAGTACCGGGCTACTAGCTGACAATTGACCTAACCACACAGTGGGTAGTTACAAAAGACCTTACAGATCTAGGTGACATCAAGGGCTGGAAACAAGCCCCCCACTCCAACTACTACTACTACTACTATATATATATAAATATATATATATATATATATATATATATATATATATATATATATATATATATATATATATATATATATATATATATATATATATATATATATATATATATATATATATATATATATATATATATATATATATATATATAATTTTTAAATGAAAACTTTTAAA
>OX155958.1:510810-680810 GCA_944548615.1 Micropterix aruncella | reverse complement strand
GGGTGTAACTGAATAATTCAGTAACTCTCGAATGTAAATGCAGAATTGACGCTGTGCCAGATCAGCCGTGGAGCCGGAACGGATGTACGTCGTATAGATTTTAATCAAAAGGAATATTTCACATCATCCCCAATACCGCCGCCACTCGACCACCTAAATTTTAATGAAATGTGAAAGTCAGTTAACGACGGGCGGCGGGGTGGTCGCTTACTTGCGGAGCTGATATAATGTTGGTAGGAGTTTAATTACCTCCGTTGTGTTTACGAATTAAGGTAGATTAGAACGTCGCTTCGGCCAGATATCTCCATAGCGGCGTTCGGGGTGAGGTCCGTGGTCTATAAAGGAGCCAGCGAATGCAACGGATTTGCCCACTTGCCGAGAAAACTTTTTTGTAACAGCGAAAACCACTCAATGCCCTCGATGCTGTCGAATACTGTGTGTGTCAATTTACAGTTTCTACGGATCGCTCAGTGCCGGATTAACCCGGGGCCCTTTTTGCAAATCTCGCCCCTCCCCCCCCCCCCCCTCGAAAACTTTAAATGCTAAAAACTCTATTTAAGATTCTAATACTCTAATAGCGCGCATATAAAAACACGATCGTACCGTACGATCGTGTACGATTTGTACCTGCAAAGTGGGCTGTCAAACGTCCTGACGACGATATAGTGTAGAATAGACGTGGTTATAAAGAAAACACAATCGCACAGGCCAAGTGGACCGTTAAACATTTCTGACAACGCTTATATGGCGTAGCAGACGCGCATATATACAAAACACGATCGCACTGGCATGTATCGGCGTACTGCCGACAATTTATAACAATTATTCTATTAGTTGGATTAAAAAGTTTATAGTTTATAAAATATTTTCTCCTTATTATTTCAATTCAATGTTTTTTTTTTCTATGTGTTAGAAACAATAAAAAATATGATTTTAGTGATCCCTTGTCGCGGGTCCCCTAAATAGCGTGGGGCCCAAATATCGGTGCCTACTTGGTTTATTGGATAATCCGGCACTGAGATCACTCTTCGTTTCATTGATTCCTCAAAACTGATAGTCTGTCTGGCAGATTAGCTAGAATAAGTTAAGTTGAAACTCGAACGGAAATTCATCAACAATGACCGGAAAAGGTTAAATTTTCTTTAATACCTCGGTCATTAATTAAATATATAAGGTATTATTAGACTGCTCAATGCCATAGTACGTTTTAGAAACCCTTCTGCGCCGGACATGCAAGTGGCGCTGGTATTGTCCGACGAAAGTAATAGGAATTTATTTTACCATGTATAAAAACATTGATAATTAAAGTTTTTTATAAAGCGCTATTTGATTATAAAAAAACCATTTTTTAACCAGTGATAACAATAATAACATAAAATTAGTAGTGTCATCTATAGTATTTTATTTAGGATGATAACGTGGCTGAATTAATACGGAGACATAAGAATGCTATTTAATAGACTATTTAAACATTAATGCGCTTAATTATTATGAATTGAAATCTGTATTACAATTATAATTAGGCTTAGAAACAAATTTACACATTGAAGTTTGTAGTACCTGACGTTTCGGCGATGTTGCAACCGCCGTTCACCAGGGTAGACAGCGGACTTCGTTTTTTAATTCGTGGTAAATTCGTTTTTTTACCTATTACCTATTTATAATGTCAAACAACCGGGATAGTCTTCGATTTCTGTATCGCAAATTAAATTTGATATTTTTTTGTAAATAATATAAAACAATATTAGAAATGATTTTAAAAATCGTGTTTTATTATTTTTTTATTTTTTTATTTATTATTATATTATAGCCCTATTTTGAGGTAGGATACCGTGTAGGCGTGATTATAACACCATCTATTGGGCTACTGGACATAAGAGAAGATGAATCAATGTTTGGAACGGTGAGGGCAATCTACACGTTGCGTTGCATAGTAAAATCCTAACTGCCAAAACATAGTGGATACGGAATTGAGCAATCTAACATCCTATATAATAAATGCCTTGACGAAAGAATCTACCAGCTTTTTAATCCTTCGTATCTGATGTTCGACTGTGATCTTGTCTGATAACAGGGAAGTTCTTTGATATTATTTGTTCTGCCTTTTTACAAGTTTTATTTACCTTGCAAGCTGAATTAGAACCACTTCCTCTTGTCCTATGAATTTGAAATTGTACACATTGTTTCAACTGCTATGAAGATGCATTTTTATGGTGAGCATGACCTGATTCTACAACTAGGATCGGCTCCCGACGAGGCTTCTCTTCCGCGGTTGACAACACAGACACACAATTTTGTATAGGCATTCAATTATGAATAGTCCGTTTTAAATTACACCATGACATGGCTGCTGCACCCAGGGTGGGCTACCGACAAGGGGACTCCTCAACGGTTAACAGCAAAAACACCAAATTCTGTATAGCATTCAATTATGATAGCCCGTTCTTAGTTCCTTTATGACATGGCTGCTACACCCAGGGTATTTCGGAACAGAGCATTTTAATAAAAGCTTGTTTTAAAAAATGTGTTTTTACTTATTTAATAACACAGTATGTGGACGACTCCGGGCGGATATTAGATTGAACAAGCAAAGAGGGATCCTCGTTAGATCGAAATCACATTGTGAAATTTTGGTTGGAATATCGCATATACAAGTTACCCAAATATTTAAATTCCGCCCTAAATTTTATTTAAGTAATAACGTCATGTTTAGGCGCTTGGCCCAAACCCGCCCTTAGCAAAGAAAATAACCGCGCCGCCTGAGGCGTCGCATTGGAACTAACCGGGTTCGACCGCCGACCGAGATAGAAATTGTATATGATAGTATTTATATATATATATATATATATATATATATATATATATATATATATATATATATATATATATATATATATATATATATATATATATATATATATATATATATATATATATATATATATATATATATATATATATATATATATATATATATATATATATATATATATATATATATATATATATATATATATATATATATAAATTATTTTCAATAATATATAAAATTAGTTTCATGAAAAGCTACTTATCTGGGGTCCTGGTGGACCAGAAACATTTTAACGAAAGTTAATGTCCTCTTTATATACTTTGGGCAGCAGCACCTGCAATTGATAACTTAGTGTTATCAATTGATAACACTAAGTTATCAATTGCGGAAACAGGTGCTGCTGCCCAAAGTATATAAAAAGGACATTAACTTTCGTTAACTGGTCCACCAGGACCCCGGATAAGTAACTTTTCATGAAACTAATTTTATATATTATTGAAAATAATTTAAAAAAAATTACACTCTAAAATATCAATATATATATATATATAGATATATATATATATATATATATATATATATATATATATATATATATATATATATATATATATATATATATATATATATATATATATATATATATATATATATATATATATATATATATATATATATATATATATATATATACCTTGCTATCCGAGTGGATATAGATACGGTGGTTGGCGTAGTTCTTATGGAGGTTGATATATGCACATTCAATAATGGCGTATACCTCCGCTTGGAATATGGAGGCGTATTTCCCCAAGTTTACACTTCTTTCGAAGTTTGGTCGCTCTCCATATATACCGCAGCCTACGTCCAGTCCCGATTTGGACCCATCAGTATACCATTTAAGGCTACCGGCCTCCCAGTGCAGTTGGCTCTTTAGCCAGTCGTATCTGGGCGGCAGTTCCACTGTAAAAAGTTTTCCAATGTTTAGGAGTGGAAGCATGGTAGTAACCTACCGAAGCTTCGAGGGCCCATGGCTCCCTTCGCTTTTGCTCTTCGATTTTATTGATGAAATAATTATTCGCATGAAGTCAGTCCTTGGATACTTGCTGGGAAAGTCTTGGGGTAACACAACCAATTTTTTAAAACGACATTGTTTATGGACGGCTCCGGGCGAATGTGTTGCAGCTCGTCGTTCGGTAGCGTAAGTCCGCGCGGGCCTCATTAAAATATGCAAATGGCCGAGTTGAACGGTCCGCTCTCGAGCAGATAGGTGATTTCGCATTACGCTGACTTACGACTTGTATAAGTATTGTTTTCATTACGGAATTATTGGCGGGGCGCGCGCAGGGCCGCATTGTGCCGCACTGCCACCGTCGCCTCTGATCCACGACCACGCCCTCACTGCCACCCCACATTTAAATACGATAAGTAGCCAATATGACCCGAATGGGGCTATACAGCCTAAACCTATTGTCAGAGTGTTCTTTGGCTCATGGCTCAACTTCTATCCAACAGCCTCCTCAAAGAGGGGAGCCTCGGGCGGCTCTGGGCGTTTGTGCAGAGTTTGTGCAATCAGCGAATTGTTGGAAGGTTCTGGAAACATACGTTTCCTGTGAAGTGGGGTACACTGAAAACAATATTACAATGATTTTTACATTACCATTTTGTTATTACGGTTTTAATAGAATAACGAATAACGATTTCAAAATAATTTATGTGTCCGACTATAACCGTACGTATACTGCTACATGCCTTCGTGTTAAAAGCGAGATCCCACGGTCGCGAAGTAATGAAATAAAATTAAGTTTTAATATTACGACACAGTAACTACCGTCACGACAACATCGTTATACTTTATGTTAATTCATAGGTATGGACCACAGCCCGAGTTATACTATATACGTAATCGTTGTTGAAACATACGTGCTTCCGTGTTTTACACCTTTATATTTTTCTCATTGTAGATATTCACCTGTTAGCCCCTATTAGAAACAGTCCTTTGGCCACCCGATCGCGAGTTGACAGTCGAGCAAAGGGAACTATGGGCCTGCGAAGCTTCGGTAGGAGTGCAAATTTACAACAGGTAGGGTTGTTAAAGGCAAGTGGCAGTTAATGGCACCTGTGCAGTTAGGCCAATAAGGGCCGTATCTCGTTTATGGGTCGGCTCAATTACCGACGCAGCTTCTATCCAGTGGCCTTTTTCAAACTACATTAAGTACAAATAAATTAATAGTTTAAAAAAAAAAAAACAATAAAAACACGCTTTTATAAATGCACGTAAAAACCAAAAGAATTTACAACAGGGTTTCGCCCGGTTCCCTGAGGTGACGCTAGAGACATGATATTATTAACCACCCTCATGCCATTCAGTCCTCGGCACGTTTCTCACCTTGGCTTGGGTAAGATCTTTAACAACCTACTACCCTATTTACACGTCAATATACATCGTATATAGATATATCAATATTATTCTATTTACACTCTCCATGTAGGTACAGGTGTATATATATTTTATACAGGCACCTATGTCAATATTTACACTATTTACTCTCAGTATTTACAAAAACAATATACAATAGGTTTGTTATAACCTTGAAACCTGATCGTGTTCAAAGTGACCTTTCTCACAAGTGCAAACATGGCTATGATACGATATTCCATCATGGATTGCCAGTTTCTGTCTTCCGGCTTCATCATCAGACCTTGAAACTTAATCGTGGTCAAAGTTCATTCCAAGACTTTTCTAACAAGTCCAAACACGTCTATGATACGATATTCTATCATGGAATGCCAGTGCCTATCTTCCGGCTTCATCATCAGACCTTGATACCTAATCGTAGTCAAAGTTCATTCCAAGACTTTTATAACAAGTCCAAACACAGCTATGACACGATGTTACATCATGAAGTTCCAGCTCATATCTTCCGACTCCATCATCATATCAGTTCGACAGTAGGTACCATATTATTGTATTGTCGTCAGAATTACATACAGCTGCCAATTTTCATGACGCTACGATCCTTGGAAGATGGTTAAATTAGTTACCGTAGATTCCATTACATAGTTAGTTACATACAGGTCGACCTAATAAAAGCGTGTTAAAATTACGTATCTATAGTAGTTAATTGAAATATGTAGATATGCAAATCTTTGTATGTTTGTAATAATATTACTTGGATATTTTAGTCACGGTTTCCAAATTAGTAGTTGTACTCAAAATAATGTAATGAAAACTCACATTATTTTTGTCATTTCTCACCAATATTCAAATGTGAAGAAATATACTTCATTAATCAAATTAATAGAAAAGCATAGTACAGTAGTAATATAGAAACAAATGTTTCGAACATTCTCCCGTAACAATGATTCTATATGATCCCGCATGTCCCCTAGAGTTCTTGGGAATTCACTCCGCAATGTCTTCGATACAATGTCCCCGAATAAATACACCGATTTATAATGTCGCTACAATATACATATAACATATAGCTAGGTACATAGTTTGAATGTAAGTAGGTAGTGGTAGGAATCCTTTGTTCAATTTTGCACTGTGTCCCATTTTTTTTTGTTACCCTACTGATTGCAGTGGCACGTAGTTAAACATGCCATGTGTTTAAATAACCAAAAATGTTTTTGAAAGAGCTGAACATTTCGTAAAACAAATAAGCACTGCCTACTCGGAAGGGGATTTTATTGATTTCAAAAAACCCAAAGATCGATCACCAACATTACAGATACACCACATAATAAAAGAGACGATACATTAAATCTAAATTAAGTGCAGTTGAAATTAGTACGCGTAACTACCAGGGCATTGCTCTTAATTCGACTTAACCGTATGGTTAATTCCGAATTAAGAGTAATGCTTTGAGTATTGACAGCACACTACCCTGCCAATAATGTATGTAGGTAAGTCAAGGTAATAAAGCACGTCACGTATTATTGCTGGTACGCACGCAACCGCTTCTGACATCATCGTAATTGATCCGCTCGCAATCAATAGTATAATGATACATTTTGGCCTCATTAGCTACTTTATAATGGCGAGCGTATATTTTATAAACTGGTTGATATTGGTTAACGCATTAGTGGCTGCTTCGACGGTTAAACCTTCGGTTAATATACTTCAAAAATTTGCAGCACCTGACCGCAACGACCCGATTAGTTTATTTCAGCTAGTTTCGGCTACATTCAGATACTTTTCGCTAATTTTGTTATGTCTTATAGTATTCTGTTACGGGGTAGGCTGCTGCAAAAAGATATATTTTTCTAGACACTTTATATCCCTATATTTTCCGACACGTTCGCTAGTTTTAGGAAAAAAAAGGCGATTTGTTGTTGCATTACCTTATAGTTTAATTTGTTTTTGAGTAAAACTTTTTCTTTTTTGGTTGCATTAGTTTGATTTGGTTGCTTGGTTTATTGTTATAAGTTTATAAGTTATTGGTGTAATTTTCATCGTAATTTTACCTTTGCTACTATTTATAATATTTTGAAGTAGTTAATGGTAATATAGGTCTATTTGTATTATGTATTATTTTCCCACAAATGTATATGACTGTTTTTACCTAAATAATAAAAAAGGGGGGTTATTCTTTCGATACTTAAACTATGTTCTAGAAGACACTGCGGCAACTCATAAAGGAAACTAACATCTCTATCGTTGCTTGTCAGATTATTTTTGCAAATATAATGCAAGTCCGTAAAAATCTGAAGGTAGGTATTCAATAAATTCAGTGACCACCATAATATAAAGATCATAAATAGAAATAGGCTTGCACTTCCCAAGTTCCGGTTAAAAAATGTTCTTTCAGAAAGGGCTTACACGCCCGTAGCAGATACCTAGCGATTTGTATTCTGTTGGAAATATATTCAATACCCTGGTACATGTTGGAATCGAGTAAAACCCCCAGATCTCTTATAGTTAGTCTCTTTTATGTTAACAAAACCGATTCTATAATTATACTAGCTAAACCCGGCCACGTTTTGCTGCGGCTTAGTCTGATAAGATACGCGCGAATTCGAATGCGCAAGACGTTGTGTCAAAAATTCAAATCAATCGACCGACTACTTTTTAAGTTTTGCGAGCACTAACATACGCAGGCTGATTTTTTATATACCTATAAATACAATATTTTACGTGCCTCTCGTAAATGAGATGTTTCTCGTAAATTTATTAGACAAGTTTTAGAAAATAGCTTGGTAACACCCAGGGTAAAAACATAATGTGGACAAAGACATTACTCTTTCATTACGCCGAGATTTTACAATCTGATCAATATGGAAAAAAAGACATTTATCGTATTTAAAAATAAAGTAAAGAAATGGTTATCGAGTCATGACCGACTAAACATACATCAAATGTTAGAAATTATAATGCAATAAATTTTAATGTATTTTCCAAAAATTCTTTAATTTTGTCGTTATATATAGAAAATGAATTCTACCTATTTCGACCAGCTATTATTTTATTTCATTTTATATTACTTACCATATGTTTAATATTAATGACTTTTTTTAATTTTCTTATGGCTTTTTCGTTCTTTTATTTCTTATAATTTTATTTTTCTTTTTAATTTAGTTGTGTTTATTCTTTTTGTCATACTCTATTTAAAGGAATGTTATGTTCCATTTAATGCCGATTTTATAATGGAATTAAGATTTTTGTTTGGTTTTGAGGACCTCATTTTAAGGCAATTTAGTATTTTTCAAATTAGTATTTTTTTAAATATAATTTATTGTAATATTTAGCCCTGTCCACCCTAGAACGGGCTTGTCCCAGTTGGGGGACAGAATCAAATAAAAAAAATACGTGTGGCACTCGGGGACTGTCGCGGTAAAGTTATTGCATAGCATTTTGAACAACTTATGCACTTATAATTATTTATTTATTTT
Organism: Micropterix aruncella; assembly: GCA_944548615.1. Classification (NCBI taxonomy): domain Eukaryota; kingdom Metazoa; phylum Arthropoda; class Insecta; order Lepidoptera; family Micropterigidae; genus Micropterix; species Micropterix aruncella. The sequence goes on along the minus strand of OX155958.1, from coordinate 672,106 downwards.
ATTTTTTCTGATATCAGATAACTGCGCTCTATCGGAAAACGTTGCTACCGCAGCCGCAAATGATTCGGAATAATTTAAACGTCTTCCGATAGAGCGCCGCGCACGAATTTTTTATTCGATAAAGCAAAAAAACCGGATTATTCGAAAAAAATCGTAATTAAAAAGATAGATAATTAAATTAGGTATCTTTAAAATGGTGCAGGTTTCATAATAATACGCCAGATAGTATTTGCGTAGTAGTCGTTTTTGTGTTCGGTTAGACATAATTTCACAAATTAATATTACACTATGTAATATAAACAAAATCGAAAATATTCAAAGCTAAGAATATTAGGAAAATGTTCTTGTTTAACATATATTTTTTTCGAATCGTAAACAGTACTCGTTTAGACGTAATTATCAGTATAAAATCATTAATTTTCGTTAAGAAATTTCTTCATTCGGTCGCCGCGCTGGCCTAGACCCGCAATATTGTGATAAAAATCAATGTTTTATAGTAATTAATCCTACTAATATTAAAAAAAGCGAAAGTTTGTATGTATGTATGGATGTTTGTGACTCTTTCATGCAAAAACTACTGATTGGATTTGGATGAAACTTTACAATAATATAGCTTACACATCAGAATAGCACATAGGCTATATTTTATAAAGATATATGGTTTTCTATCATCATTATCACAATTTTCTATCACCACGCGGGTGAAACCTCTGGGCGCAGCTAGTTCTTAAATAAATAAATAAATAAAATTCGTGATATTATTCTAGACCTTTAACCACATACACTTATCTCAAACACTTTTATATACATCATACACTCAACCAAATACACACTTCAACCTCAACCAAATTTAAACGGCAAAAGATTTCTAAGTCTGCAGCAAACCCGAGGTTTAACTATGAAGTATACCTATTGTTCCACAATATTTTGCCGCCATTATTTCTCTTTAATTTCAATCCAAATACTGTTAGCACCGTAATGGTAGGGTAAAATTAATTAATAAAACCTTTCTAATAAGTCTAATTGAACTGATAAGTATAATTGCTTCAATAGGCGCGGCAATTAAGTTGATAAAACTAACAGTGAACATCGGTCCAACGTCATAATCATCGGTCCAACGACACGTCAATTTCCAGAATAATAGTAGGTAGCTTGTTTTTAAATTACGTAGGTATATTCATAACAGAATTAAAAATCTATCGTGTTGATGCGTTAGATATCAATATCGATTTATTCTTTGTGAATGGCTTGAAATAAGTTAGAGTTTTACAATTAGTCGGTGAGGCATTTAGGCATAGAATATTTTAAAAAACAAGATTAAATACTTACCAGTTACTTAATCGACTACTAATATACAATAAATAAAACTAATTCAATAAAACTATTAAAATATTTCCAAATACTAAAACCAAAATTCCGAGAAATCAAAAAAATTGTTATTTTTTAAAAATTTATGATAGTCACAGTTTGTTTTTCCTGCAATACCTATACTGTTTTCTATCAAAAAATCGGACGAAGAACTCCGAATATAAGGGGAGGGGGGACATACCTTTTGGGGATTTATCTTAAACGAAGGTACGAAAAAATAAACGTGATAGTGTCTTAAAAAAATTAGTCCTCTCAAATGATATCGACTACCGGATAAGAAAAAAAAATCAATTTTGGTCGTCCTAAACAAAACTTTAAAGAACAATAATGTCATGACTAGACTAGACAGAGTCGCGCGACTAGATCTCCAGACCGTACCCTTTTCGCTTTTAAGTCGGATTTCATATTTTTTTTTAATTTCGATGTCTTAATTTTGAAGGATCCGGGAAGCAATCGAAATCGGAAGAACGCCAAACTTCAAAGGAGAAAAAGGTTCAAACTTTCTACCACATTCCCCTCTTATTAAGGTTTCCTATTGCAGACCCCAGAGAACAGGAACGTTAAGCGGGTCACAGTGAGTTAAGTGTGCAGATAATTTTCAAAATTCAAGCCATAATATTAATTGCTACGATCTGCGCCAGATGGTGTCGTTACGGTAGAAATCAAACTACCCTCTCAACTCCCAATGAATGCAGATTTCCGTCATACAGCGTCCGTGACAGTCGCACTCTAATTGTCCCCGCGAAGACAGCAAACGTCACTTTGCGAAACGTCGGGGAAAACCTATCATCTAGTTCCACGCGGTAAGAATCCGTCTTCACTCAACTAAATTCGCAAAGCTTCTTTATATTAAAACTATTATTATTATTATTAATAATAATAATAATTAAACGCTTTATTTGCCTAAACAAAAAGGCGAGCTAATTGCCTAAAAGCAATATCGTACAACTAACCTTAACTTAGTGGAATAACATGTTATGCGGTAAAAATAAACTAATAAATTAAATTTTAAACATTTAAATTCAACAGGAAAAGAAAACAATAAATTTAATTAAAAACAAACAATAAACCTATAATGACGTAGAGGACGCAAAAGGGAGGAATAAAATAGGGAAAAATAAGGAAAAGTTTATGAGCGTGGGTTCAAGTGTTCTTTGAGTCTGCGTTTGAAGCAAAACAAACTGGGTGCTATCTTTATACGCGTGGGTAAAGCATTCCAGAGACGGGCTCCGAGTACAGGTTGTTCAGATCTCAGAAGCGCCCGTGAGAAGATAGAGGTTTGAACCTACTTATAAGATAGTTCGGAGCGGCCCCCTTCAGGATTCTGACGAGCAAACCTAGGACTCTCGTATCTCTCCTTTCTCGGGTCGTCAGCCAGTGAAGTCTCCTTCTGTACTCCGTAATATGGTCAAACTTTCTTAGGTCATAAATGAATCGAATGCAGACATTTCGCAGCCTTTCTACCCTGGTGGCTAGATCTTCCTTGATGTCGAGAAAGGAAACATCTGAATAATCAAGGAGAGGGAGGAGAATAGATTTGCAGATTGTGATTTTGCTTTCCTCGGGGAGAAAATTCTTGAGTTTATTTATTTTTACTTATTTATTTTTATTAGAATTATCAAATTAACCATTTACAATAAGTACTTATAATATTAAAACAAATGGCAAAAACGTTCCTCTTTCATTCACTGGCTAGTGCTGTCCAACTGGGATATACGCGTTCCAGGGCAAGCAATTTATATTTTTATATTTAAAACGAGGGTCGATGAACCAACCAAAACAATAAAAATAATAATAATAAAAATATATATAAGTATAATAATAATAAATATAATAAATAGTTCTTTATTGCATGAAAGTGACCAAAGAGTTTACGTCTCATCTCCTCAATGTGTGGCTGCCACGAAAGATTTTTGTCGTTAATGTAAAATCAGATGTGAAATAATAAAGATTTAATTGAATAATAGTCACGTTAAGGTCGCTCGCATTCACTCATAAGTGTACGCTTATAAGGTGTCTTTGAAATGGCAAGAAAGCTCTTCGTTCTGACACCGGAGACCCTATTCCAGGTAACGGTGGCACGATATGTGAAACTCCCTTTGAAGTTAGTCCTTACATGGCGAGGAACTATAGCTTATTGCCTACGGGTCCATGTGCATAGAAAGGAGAACACCTTTCCTCCTGACTGCGACTAGAACTAGATGCATCATTCGTAGACGTCTACGCCTCATTCGTGAAGATTGTGAGATCGTGATAATCTGTTGCATCGGGCCCATTAACCTGGTTTGCATATTACCTAAGAACTAATTTCAGTAAAACAAAAGAGCAACAATTAGTGATTGGCTATTATCCGATGGGAGAGCGCCATTCAGCGCACAAATAGATTTATAAGCTTTTAATGTCGCCGCCGGGGAATTATGAAGCCAAATTCGCCAGTTGTGTTGAGGGCTACGGAGCCGATAATTAGTCAAATTTCATTGGGTCGCGTCGCGCTTTGACGCTCGCCCCGCCCACTTAACCTCGGTTAAATCACCGGTAAACTAGTGTTAATTAAATGTGTAACTGCGCGTTTAACCGCCCGGTTAACAAACTAACCACCGATCGATGCGCTCGTTCCGTCGCCTAGCGATATTAGATAAGAAGAAAACTACAATTCCTTGCTTTTTATTCACTCCTTGAAAAGTTTATTGCATTCTTAGCTATGAAGCTGAAAGGAAATTTCAGATCAAAAATTGTCGATGAAAAATGTAAAATCCGTTGCCATGTTAAAACACTGGTTCCAGTCAGATCATCAAAGTTAAGCAGCATCAGGTATGATCAGCACTAGGATCGGTGACCGCCCGAGTACTGCCATGTGATGTAATAAAAATCCGGCCGCCTGTAAGATACCTAATTGGGCTGTTGTAGGGGGTGTAAAATTAATAAAAAACTGTTTTTATCATTTTAATAGTTCGTGTCCCGGCTGTAGAACTGCCGGGAGCTAATGGGCCCTTGCTGAGTTGGCCACGAAGACCCATTCTGTTTCCAGGGTCGGTCACACTCACGGGTCAACACCCATCCGATGGCCTCCACGCATGGGGTGCGAGCCTGGGTAGGACACTGGGTCAACCCGTCTCCCCTGGGAACAATCCTCTGGCGCTCCTGGACGGTCTGCGCACCGAGCGGCGCAAGCCAATCGATTGTGCTCTCCGACTAACAATCGGGGGAGTCTGGGAACTGTATTGTTTCCTATAGAGTGGGGGCAGTTGTCTACCTTACGGCGACTGCTCTTGAAATGACCATTGGCCATCCGATCCCGGTTCAGAGTCGGGCAAAGGACGCCTTGGTCCGCGACAGATTCGGTGCACTCCGTTTCACCGCTTCGTAAGGGAGAGGACCGCGCAAGCGACCTCGAACTCGGAACCAATCGAGAGACCGGAGAAATCTGGTCACAATTGGAAGTGAGGGCGCGAGTATCTCGAGCCCGCCGGGTTTATTCCTGGCTCACTCGCGGTAAGGCGTTGGACTCTCACGGGTTGTTACGTAGCTGGACGTAGAATGTACTGTCCAAAGTCTTCTACGTTCACTGCAGGGCGACAGAACGACTAATCGTTAAAACGTCCTGTGGTGACGGGCTCGCCCGTTGTAGTTGACACCGCAAGATGTAGAACTGCCGGGACACGAAGGGAGTTAATGGGCCCTTGCTGAGTTGGCCACGAAGACCCATTCTGTTCAGGGTTGGTCACACTCACGGGTCAACACCTATCCGACGGCCTCCACGCATGGGGTGCGAGCCTGGGTAGGACACTGGGTCAACCAGTCTCCCCTGGGAATCAAACCTCTGGCGCTCCTGGACGGTCTGCGGACCGAGCGGCGTAAGCCAATCGACTGTGCTCTCCGACTAACAATCGGGGGAGTCTGGGAACTGTATTGTTTCCTATAGAGCGGGGGTGGTTGTCTACCTTACGGCGACTGCTCTTGAAACGGGTCATAGAACGGCTAATCGTTAAAACTTCCTGAGGTGACGGGCTCGCCCGCTGTAGTCGACAACTCAAGTTGTAGAACTGCCGTGAACAAAGATCAATTATTCTTTAGAGGCGTTTTAAACTGTCTATTTGGAGTAGGTTTTTTCGCGTAAAATTATTCAAATTCCAAAAAAAAGAAACAATTGTTGGACCAAGGTCAAACAAGTCAAACAAGTGTTGGACCAAGGCCTGGTAAGTGTGATGGCGGTAAAAAGTCTGCAGTCGCACATCCTGCAACTTTGCGACGGTTGGCTATGCAGTGTGCGGTTTGCGTTGTCTTGCAGAAGTCATAGCGGAGAGAAATTGACATTTCTCCATCTTTGTTTGCAATTCGTGACCTTAATTTGATGTATTTTTTGTGCCAGATCTCAAAAATCTGTAATAGATAACGCTATCAAAGGACCACAAGACCATAGCTATCACTTTTTTCTGACTGATATTGCGTTTTAGACATTGTTCAACTGAACCTACTCGTTTCACTTTTTCAACCGCTGTGATTAACGATTATGGTAATACAAAATCCTTATTCCGTCACAAGTGAAATACAAATCAGAATTTCTTCAATCTGGCTGGGTAACTAGATAGGCAAGTTGACTCGAATTCATTTATTAATTCATTCATTTTCGAGCTTCTTTTCTTTGCCAATTTTACTCAAATGCAATACTGTTTAGTCGCTTACGATTAAAGCTGCAGCAGTAGTTTGCCACAGATCCGCTTCCATTATCGCTCTTAATTCATCATCAACTATCTTACTCACCAGCCTTACAACCTTACTCACCTCTACAGGCTCGCTCTCGAAGTCAATATTACCAATACATTCAGATGGTAGAGCGTATTCAATGAAAATTTTTAAGTTATATTTATTACAGAAAATACAATATTTATCCATACTTATTTCCGTCAGATTTTGTGCTAGGAATGGTAGGATACAACAGTCTTGAAACTCGTCGATATATTTCACTAATTATATTTGCATATAAACTTATTCAAGGAACGATTTATTTGCCAGAGATACTATGTAAGTTTGAATTGTACGTACCGGTAAATTACACAGCGAGGAGATCGCATCTATTGTTTAATGTGCCGTACCACCGTACAAATATTTTTGTAGACAGGCCAGTGGGAAGGGTTATAGCTCTTCTTAATTCCTTACCCACTGAAATAGATATCTTTTGTACATCCCTTTGGCAGCTAAAAAGCATCTCCCTGCTATCTCATGTTTATCATAATCTGTCTTTTATTTAGTTTTATATTTTTATGTTTCTTTCTTGTTCAATGTTAGCATTAATTTAGTTATGTAGTCATTTATTTTTAGACTTACACTCCAGCTTTAATATTCAAGGGCGAATTGGATTCATCTGTAATGCCCTTGAATACTATTTGAAACTAATAAATAATAAATAAATAAATAACTAATAAATAAATTGATACCATATCTGCTTCATTGCAGTCACAAAAGAAGTCATATTTGAAAATAACCAGAATTTTAAATTTCTCCATGATTGCAGACGAAGATATCCGAGCAAAAACAAACTATAGGAAGACAAATGAATAAGTGTTTCTGAAAGAGGACAAATAAAAGATACTTGAATATATAATCCCAACTTAAACTAAAGTTATCTAAGTACACAGTGGTTAGTGAAAAAATCAGCAATTACGTACATACAATAGAATAGTATATTAAGAACTGTAAGCAGGTCGTACAAAATCGATAGGTAGATACTACATTATATGCTATACAGTTTACTTATAAGGTGAACAATATTTTCTATAAATAAATACAATTTCATTTAATTCTCTGGCATATAACATAACACCAAAATAAATAACAACAAACCTAAAATATAATGATATAATAATAGTAATATTATTTTTTTCTATATTTCCAATAAAAAATCGAGATTATTGTCATGCGGAATATCTATCAGCTAACCTATATATAACCTACGCGTATATTACAAATCTTGAATTGGCTACACAAAAATAAAATTAATTTGATAAAATAATAACAGAAAACCAGAAAAAAATATAGTAACAAAAGAAAACAAATTATTAAAATTAAATAAGGAAGCTAAGGGAAGAAAGGAGACGAGGAGGAAGGAAACGGACCTGAGAAGAAGGGGGAGAAGGAGGATTGGTTCAGTTATGGTTTGAGGTTTACGTGCTCCTTGAGCCTAGCCTTGATACGGGGGCTATTCTAGCATTATACGGTAAATCATTCCAGAGTCGTACAGCTTTCATGGAGAAGGAGTAAGAAAACAAGTCCCTGCTGTGACCAGGGGTGGATATTAGGTTATTGGCCTCTGATCTCAGGGGACAGCCGTGCGCCAATAGAGCGGTGACCTTTCGGCGAGATAAAACGCCACGCCATTTGCGAGGATTCTGTATAACAGGAAGGGAGTTTTACCCTGTCTCGTCTCCTTGGTGGCAAGCAAGTGCGGTCTGCTGCGATTTTCCGTGTAATGGTCATATTTTCTGAGGCCATAAATGAAACGGATTCAGACGTTTTGGAACCTTTTTTCTTAAGAGAAAATCTTAAATCTTCTTCAGCGAATGACATCTGTTGGATATCATTCCTCTCATCTCCCTAATATTGAATTTTAAGATTTAATTTTATATTCCTCCCCGCCCTGTTCGATCGCATCGACTATTTCATCTCCCTTTGGTGAAAACCAACGCATCTCAAAATGAATTTCTATACAGAGCGTGTCATAGATATAATACAGACTTTTTAAGTGTAGACATATTACACTCATCAAAAACCTCTTATAAAAACTCAATAATTTTTTTTTTAGAGTCTATCTAGATGATCACAAAACATTTATACATAATATATTTCATTTAATTTAGTTCAAGGGCATAATTTTATCTCAAGTATATTCATTATAATACCTATATATCATACCTAAAATTAAATATAAACATATTTATATACATACATAATACATTTTTATCTATTTTGTCTCTTCCTTTCACCTCACTTCCCATCCTGATTCCCCCCATTCTCAAGCGGAAACAATATACAATTATATTGCGTTCATTTTGTATACTTTATGTATATTCGGTATCACATTAATGGATTTTTGTCACTTTTAAAAAGGTTTTTATTGCATTGTTTGTAGTTCTGTTTGGTTCCAGAATAAAATAAAATATGGTGCTGCCAAGACAGACTCTGGTCGAAATGAACACCAAGGTTTTTCACCTGCATGCTATAAAGAATCGCCTCCGTGTCGTATTAGATAACACAGTTAGTACAGATGAATGGCGATTAGCTCGGGTTGCCTACGGCAAAATGTATATAAATTTATATTTACATTTACATTTACATTTACATAGAGCGGGGTTTACTATAGAGCTATACTATTACTATCGAGCGGATTACTATAGAGCGGCGCACATTTACATTTATATTTACATTTATATACATTTTGTATACATTTTGCCGTAGGCAACCATTAATGGTCGCCTCACATACGAGGGGTAAAATTTACAATGTAATCACAGAGCTTGTTAAAAAAAAGTCTAAAAATTAGAAGATAACAATAATCTATCCATTAAATATTAGTGTGGGCTAATCAAACATAGGTAGGTATATCCAAAGTAAAAGGAAAGCAAATCTGAAATAGATAAAGGTCTAAATATAATAATAGGAATAATAAAATATTCGCAACTAATACATAGGAATAATTATAGTAGATTTTCGTTATTACAAAATTTGTAAAATGTCACTTCGAATTTGAATTAAAATGTCTTTTGAATTAAAATGATTTTGAATTTGAATTAAAATGTTTTTTTTTTTAACAAAATGGTTTACAGACAAATGGCTATGATGTTCTTTATAGAGTACAATAAAACGTGCAGGAAAAACAAGTTGAACCCATAGCCGTTGGCTCATCGCATACCTAACTGAGCAAGAACGCCCGTATCTAGGGATGCTGATATTAGACTTAGCATATTGCGAGCTGATAATAAAATATGTATGACGTTCGGTTTTATAAATATAATTATTATTGGTATAAAGAACATTCGTTCTTGCATAATACAAATACACAAGCACAAAGAGTTACACCAACATTAAAAAAAATGTAAAGTAGTAAGAAATTTTTATTAAACCCAACACCAATATATAGTAATACATAAATACAATAAATACATATTTAAAATAAATATACATACTAATATAAAATACTAAAATACACAAATAAATTAAATTGATATACCTCTAGTCTTAAACCTCACATATACGTCTATTATATTTATAAATAAAAAAAATGTAAGTATTTGCTTTTTATTTATTAATTTTACCTAATCAAAAATTCTGTTTAATTTAGTTTTGTCATAGAGTGGTCCTTTAATAATCAAACACTTTTTTATTGCTTTTTTAAATGCTACCATGTTAACTGAATTTTGTATAGTAATTTCTATATTATTATAGAGCCTTGGAGCTAAGTATTTGAAGTATCTTTGTGCGAATGAAGTTCTCACACGCGGTACCAAGAACTGCCTTGCCCCAGAACTTCTAGTAGTTTTTACTTGTTGGTCCATAGGCTGTAAGTGTTTGAATTTATTAAATAATAATAGCACTTGCTTCACATACAATTGGCGTACGTCAAACACGCAATATTCTCGAAATAACTGTAAAGAGGGATATCTAGGGGGCTTTTTATTTATAACCCGTAGGATCAACTTCTGAGCTTTAATTAAAGGTTCAATCACTTGCTTAGTGCATCCACCCCAAGCAATCGTTTCATGTATCAAAAGGCTCTGAAAAATTGCCATGTAAACCGATTAGGTCATGACCTAATATTTTCTTCCTTTATATACGAGTAAATGGAATAAAATGAATTCAATTTGACATAATTCAGTAATTTATTTATCTGGGTAGTTAACAGCCTGGTATTCATAGGAGGTTAATTATAAATGCGATCGGAGCGGCCGACCGCTTCGAAGTCTGACCAGCTTCCCGCCAAAATACACATTATTGATGCATTTTACATTTTTCCATTTCGATTTGTGGTTTTACTTGCCCAGCTGCTTTTTTCCATTTTCAGTATCAACTATGATTTTAGCCTTTCCGGTTTGGTTTGGTTTCCCATTCCTATTAATATGACATTAATATTTTTATGACGTTATGGGCAAGCTTGGGCTCTAACTTTGAATCAACTAACCTCGAACAACTAACTCACAATAACTCAACATAATTTACTCTTTATATCATGCTAATTGTCGTCGTGCAAAAACACACGAAAATCAAAATATTTGTCATTTAAATTTAGAGCCATTAGCATGACCAGAGGTCGATGCTAAACAATAGTCGATGCTAGGGCTGGACAACGTACAATACTTACCTACCAATAGTGACGTAACTGTTATATAGCAAAATATCGACTCTCTCTCTCTATACTGATAGCGAAAAGTACCTTTATAATAAAAGAGAGAGCGCTGAACCAGAATCGACCGGTAAAGCCATTGTATTATCAGAGTCGGCCCAGCAAGATGATCTGTACTGCCAATCGTCCTTTCTTGACAGATAATGACCATTTATTTGCTGCTAAAATAGAATCTTCGCGAGCTATTGACAGGTTCACGTTGAAAACGGCACATTGACAATTAAAACGGCATACAGTTGTCATTAATTGCACATTTCTAAGTGATTACTTTATTTTTGCGATTTTGATCCTATTTTTAAACCATGTTGCAAATACGGAGGAAAAAGGGATTCCGATCGAAAAACGCATTTCGAAAAATGTCACTGAGACTTTTCAGGGTAATAGGTTCAATTTCTCTATATAAAATAACCTTTTAACGACATAGAAGTCATTATCAATGGTAAGCTTTTATAAAGTAACTAGAAAAGCAATCGATTATGTACCATACTATCGAAAAACTTTATGCGTGGAAAACGGATAGAGTATTGAGGTGAAAGAAGCGTTTTTTTAAAGGCTTTTAGTTCTGAAAGTATTTACTTTATTGATGTTTTTTGTAGCTAAAGTAATAGCTGAATACTACAAGTATGGACAATAAATGGACATTTTCATAATATGCACAAAAAAATGTAATAATATTTATTGGATTTAGAAATATAATTTAAAACATAGAAAAATCTTAAAACCCGCCTTGCTCTCCCCTACTAACCCTAAAATCATTTGATTGTCAATAATTTCAAAATCAAAATGATCGTTAATTTTATATGAAATGTCTGTACACAAAGGTCCCAAGTGAAATATAATTAATTTAGACTTTTTAATATTAGGCCTAAGCTTATTAGCTTTATACCATGACAATAAGCGATCCGTCGTATTTCTTACTATTTTTAATAGCATATATTTGTCTGTCGCTGAATATTAAGGATGTCATCCGTAAAAAATGTTATTGTCATCTCGCGATGACAGACGTCCCAACTTGTCATTGGTATACACCATGTAGTAATTTGGAGGTGTCGAGTACAACGGGTGAACCCGTCACCCCAGGAAGTTTACGCTCACCCCCGTCTCCCGTGGGTCGAGCGTAGAATCTACCGCCCAGCAAAGCCACGAACCCGCCAGAGTATAATAGCCTTACGGCGAGGCACTAGGAAGGCAACCCAGTGGGCCATCTCACCCCTTGGCTACCAGTTTTGGCAGGTCTCCGCCTGGAATCAACCTTCACTACCTCCGTCCCCCTGACTGGTTACGGGACCAAAGTCGCTTGCGCGGTCTCCAGGAGACCCTCCTTCAGATTAGTCAGAATGCACAACCGATCGGCTGACGCCACACGCTGCGCAAACCGTCCAGTAGGCAATCCCCAGGGGAAATCGATCCACCAGCCGTGAGGCCTGAGAAGCGAAAGATCTTCCGGAGGTAGTCCCTCAGACGAGGAGGCTTCTGAATAGGAGCTGAATCGTGAGGAACACATTGGATCCTATGGCTCAAGCTGCACGAAACTATTCGCTACACACACCATGTAGTAATAATTGATTTACATGAAACTACATATAACTGTATAAATAGAAGAACAATGAATTACCGTGTGAAATTTGTAGCACCCGACGTATCGGCGATGTTGCAACCGCCGTTGTGGGTAGACTGGAATCTACCCTGGACAACGGCGGTTGCGACATCTCCAAAACGCCGGGTGCCACAAACGTATGCGGTCAATTCGTTTTTAACCTATTTATAATGTTAAACAACCGCGTCAGTCTTTCATTTCGACATATAACTCATCTCTATTGGCAGTACCAAAATGCCCATTAACTTTTGGTATTGACATTATACATTTTATCCGTATCCTGAATTAACATTGAACGAAGCCACTAGGAATCTCCGAGAGTTTGAACACCAGCTTAGTTATCCGTAGAGTATAAAATCTGTACGCATCCTGCTGTTATAACATTATTATCAACTAGTGAAATGTTACCCGGCGCTGCTCGAGTATCCGCTTAAATTCCCTTCCCATTCTTTTCCTATTTCTCCTCAACCTCCCAAGTAGCCTATTATACTCCTAATTCCTTCCGCAATCTCTATTCAAAAAATCACAACGCATCATTGGTCTTTTCAACTTCTACTTTCGCATTTATAAAATTTTAAACGGTTTAGAAGTTGATGTGCTGCAGCGCTATCTATGTAGTTGCGAGTTACAACAAAATGGATGACGCGAAAATATTATCCGGGCTCAGATACTTATATATACCACTAGCTGACCCGTGCCCACTTCGTTGGGCGGTAAAAATTTTTACTTGTGATGAAATTATGAGTGTGGTTCGTTTGTACTGAGTGATATGATTTATTTCCTGACTGCCAAAAGAAGGGTTATATTTTTACTGCATATGTATGTATGTATTTGCATGCGAATTTGAATACATTACCGTTATTTGTGAGTGTCTTCTTGTGAGTGTCTTATCTCTTTAACCATTTATGCAGTAAAAGGGAAAAGTTTTTTGTCACTTGAGACGATAAACTTACTTATTTTGATCTGAATTCATAATTGTTGATAATTATGACCAATAAACATGACCTAACGTTTTAAATTATTTTTTAAATATAAAAAACTACTTTTTGTGACTTAAATACTAAATTTAGACATATGTTTTTCCTTACTTTTTTGTAGGCATTACTAAGCTCTACAACTTTTCTCTAGAACTCAATCATATATCTCTCATCGTTAAAGCAGCGTTCGTATGAAACGTTTTCATTCGACTGTTTTTCTCCGAATCACTTTGTAAATCCAACGACCACGAAAAAGTCTCTTCATTTTTCGGATTAATATATAGCCATATGACACTCACAAATAACGTGGCTTTCTATTCGTAAATAAATTTTCAAAATCGGTTCAGTAGATCCAAAGATTACTTCCTACAACGTCACAAACTTTACCTCTTTATAATATTAGTGTAGGAGTATAGATTACGACACGGTCGCGGTTCCATACCTATGTCGTATTATCTCTTTAACTATTTATTTAGTAAAAGGTAAAAGTCTTTTGTGGTAAACACTTGAGGCAATAAATTTACTTCATTTTTGTTGATAATATGATTAATTCATAATTGTTGATAATATGACCAATAAACATGACCTAACGATTTAAATTATTTTTTTAATATAAAAAAATATAAAAAATCACCACAATATCGCGCACTCGGTTGGTTATCGTCATAACTATTCAAATATTTGTCCAAATTTGTCCAAATGATGTACTGTAAAAGACAAAATAATCTACTTTAGATACCAGATGTGATAAAAGTATTTATTTCGATATAATAATCAATTTATTACTACCAAATGTGCGTTAGAAATAATTTTAATTTTTTTATTGTATTTATGGTTCACTATTTTGGCGATAATGGCTTACACATAAAATATAGATATATGCTGTCCCTGGCTTTTTTGTAGGACTATTTAAGATAAACATTTCCATTGTATATTATATACGTATAACTCCAACGGTTTTTGCGGCGCACGCCAGAATAGCTCTCAGATGGCAGATTTTTTTCCTACTTCTTCTTCTTCATCAGCGCGCATTCGCCCACCGTTAGGCATACGCCTCTCCATCCGGATCGGTTAGTTTGGTTTGGCAGCCTGATCGTACCCAGAGATTCTTAGCACCCCCTGCTCCGCCGTTACGGTAACCGCTGCCGTGGCTCGGGCTAGTGGGGCTGCTGGGGACTGGAAGCCGTGGTAAGGTTGTACTGTTCATCATCATGATTAGAGGTTTTTAGCCCGATACCCACCACGTCGGCCACAAGTCTTGGCGAGCTCCACACTTTCAGGAAAATATTTCCATTTCCTAAGCTTGTGGCAACGTGGTCGGGTTACTTAACCACCGAATTGCACTATATTTTCAAAATTTATTATTTAATTATTTTTTATTGTTGAGAAAATTTTCAAAATATATGTTGACGCTTAGAATTTAAATTTCGAATATCAATTTCTTAGATTTTTTCCTACTTACTTGACAGTTAACGTTATATTTTAGATAATTCACACTATATCTTTATAAATTATAGCCTATGTGTTATTCTGATGTGTAAGCTATATTATTGTAAAGTTTCATCAAAATCCATTCAGTAGTTTTTGCGTGAAAGAGTAACAAACATCCATACAATCTTACAAACTTTCGCGTTTATAATATTAGTAGGATTTTTCATGGCGATCGGTTCAACGGTATAGAAGTTGATGTGCTGTAGCACCATCTAGTGGTGAGTTACAGCAAAATGGATACTATAGAAACCTTTTCCGTGAAAAAATACATATATTTGCCGCCTTTCACTGTGATCAGTCAAACGGTGCCAAAGT
Organism: Micropterix aruncella; assembly: GCA_944548615.1. Taxonomy (NCBI): domain Eukaryota; kingdom Metazoa; phylum Arthropoda; class Insecta; order Lepidoptera; family Micropterigidae; genus Micropterix; species Micropterix aruncella. The sequence continues at coordinate 656,964 of OX155958.1, read as the reverse complement.
CTGTTAAGCTCAAACAGACATATCGATAAAGATAAACTGCATTGTAACGTTTCTGTTCTTGTTATAAAGCTACTGTGCGAATCATTATATCATATAATAGAACAGCAGTTGCTTTGTTAGCGCTTTCCCTACAGAACTCGAAGTAGCCGTTGCACTATTTTGAGCTGGCAATAATTCTGAGTAAGTGCACGCGCGAGCATTAAATTAGCCAGCCTGAGAACTGATTAAAACATGCAAATCGCAGTTGGATACTGCGCTGGATACGGGCCGAAAGACCGGACCTCGCCGACTGACCGACCGGTAACTTCTTAGCCTTCTAACTTATCTATACAGCCGCTCTCATTAAATTATGCAATTTCATTTATTAATGCTCATTAATAATATTAATAATAATAATAATAATAAGCTCTCTATTTGCACATAAAAAGATAATTACAAACAGGCGAGCGTATTGCCACTAATCATGGTAGGACACAGCCCCGTATCTCGAGGGGGGCAAACAGGGGCTCCTGCCCTGGCGGAAATTCGGGCTTGAAAAAAAAACTTGTTTCACTAAAGCACCTAGCCTCCACGGCGTGTGGTACTATCGATTGCTTATTTGATTTTGTAACACATCAAGTTGATTTTTGAACGCGTGCGCTGTGTTGACATGCCAAAAAAATATCCTCCAAATAGGAAGGGGACGGGGCTATACGAGCGGAGCCGAATATACCCAAACTGCCGAATGTCAAGCGACGACGGTTGGTATTTATATGACTGATTAGGTTTGGGAGTAATTAGCGTTGGTTTTCTTTGTTAACAACTATTCTACCAAACGTGTCACAATCATTATTAGTTGATGGGGTAATAGATTAATTCGCTGAAAGGAAAGCTTGACGAATAAAGCTACAGCAAGATTAGATAGTAACATTTGCTGGAAACTAAAGATTGAAGGTGTGTACAGTCTGCTTTGTGCGTTGTCTATACTGGTTGTATGTATTCTATATTAATGTCACACATGGAAAGCTATTAGCAAATAGGTAATACATAGTGCAAATTTCTGAGTCCGTTCAAAAATCCTCATCGAGTATAATGTTTTCTTAGTTCTTTTAACCCTTCGTAGCCCAAGATCTTCAAACAAAAAATAATGTTGATAATGAGATAGGTTTAGGCAAATAAAAAAAACACGTATTTCTCAAAAATTCAAAAATATTTATTATTAATCATTTATTTTACATTTAAGGGAATGTGACATTACTGTAACATTGAGTTGAACGAATAAAAAAAACATTTATTTTTTATGGAAAAATTTGAAACAATTATTTTGTTTATTATAGCATAATGCTACACTGCATTTTTCGCAAATTGTTTGTGAAACGCCAGTGCACTTGGGAATCTTGCAACGTATCCTTTTTTAACCCAAATCGGCCAATGACCGACCTGGTCCTGCCTTACTGCCAATGGAGGAACATGTTGCGCAGGGCCCTTATGTTTTTTGGCTTGAATTGTACAAAAATAAAATGAATAAAGTATTAAACCATAATTTCATCTTCTAAAGACTTTTGACTCTTGATGTTATACAGGCTTCAGGCCAAGCTCGCATAAGGTCTCGCCTATCTCAAGTCTAAACTCTGCTGAAGACATTTGTTTGCCGTTGAGATATTTTGCCTTCCTTACTCTTCGGTATAATAACCAAGAATTTGCCATAGTCAGTTCCAGTAAATGTTAAAACATCCTAACTTGCCATTTTTTGCTTCGAAATTTTGAATGGATAAAATTATATTCTTACCTACAGGTTTTCACGAAAACCACACAATTGTATACACTTTTTATATTTTTTTATCAGTCATTCAACACCTGCCTTAGTTCTAATTTATCACTTTCATCAACGCGCAACATTTAAACTCACATAAGTCGCTTAGTTACGCTATCTATGATTTTTACTCCATACTAAGTGGTAGGGTACAGTAGTGCTAGACGGATTCAAATGAACTAAATGAATTTAGTGCCTTATTTAGGGGAATTTTAGGGGGATTAGTAGTTTGTTACAGGAATGTCATATGAAGCTATAAAGGGTTAAAATAATTAATCTCAAATGCTGGAGGGCCGAGGCGGCAATATCAATATTAAGCCCGGGCTCGAAAAAATGGTAGACTCGGCGCTCTGGTAGGATTTAATCGCGTTAAAGAAATACAAATGCGTAAGTTAAAGGTTTATATGTTGACAAAAATATGTATGTAAGCTTCTTAAATAACGATATCATTAACTGAAATAATTGACAAACAAGGAAACAATTTCGGAAAGACGCTTCGCCATGCGTGATGATGTGTAGGAGCCCTCGGCCCTACATACCCACAACAAAAAAGTCAATTTCACAGAACAGAAAACTGCAGACTCGCTCATACTTGCACGCGCAGCTGCAGTTAATTTCCAGCTAAATTTGGCAAATATTGCCCAGGTTAGCGACACATGCGTCGCCCCACTCGTAGCTATTCCATCACCGATCTCCCTATAAAACGCAGTACATTGCATTCGATCATCATCATTCCTTTGCTGGTCAAGTACACCTACACACCTCTACACATCATTCCTTTGGCAGGCAGTTGCCCTTCTACATCATTACTTCGGCAGACAGTTACCGCGCTCTGCACATCGTCCCCTCAGTGGACAGATATCTCGACTACACACTTCGCTCCTCGACTACACACGGACCACCACGGCTTCACCTCGCGCCCAAACTACAACACAACGGCGAACACGACTCAAGGCGTTAAGAACTGGCGACTTCGACTCACTTCTGAATAAACTCTTCTACACGGACATATACGACTCTCATTAACGGAGCAACCTTCATGATGAGAACCACCCTTCGCTCGCAAGCAATTGGAGTCTAGTGAAGGGTGGCCATTCTCACATTGGTGAACCCGACTTTGGACAACACGCACCTTCAACAACTCGCCTACGCCTTCACGCCTAAACCTTCACGTCGGAATCCTTCAAACTACAGCCCCGACACTGAAAAGGACACGCCGTTCACTCTCCTTCAACTTCAAAAGCCGCTGAACACGCCTTCCTCAAATCTCCGCACACACAGCGACTTCGCACTATAAAATCGAAATGGGCGGACAACAGAGCAAGGACGAGGCAGTCATCGAAATCGAAGAAGAAATCGCCCGACCCCACATACAACAGATACAAGCAGTATAACCAGCACAAGACCAAAGGAATGATCCTTGCTACGCATGACCACCAACTACAATATGCATTCTCCAACATCGGTCATGCCTAGCAAGTAAAACAATAAAACGCATAACGACTCAGCGAAACACGACACCACACAAGCCTCTCAGCGCAAATAAACAGCCAAACGACGACGACCGGTGCCACTACAAAACGACAACGACGCAAAAGCAGACGAAATTCCTGCTCGATTAATAAAAATGCAGACATTGCATCGTCCGCGGAAGCAAATTTCCCGCAACGCATTCGCAAGTACTTCTACCAGTAAGCAGTAAGCAAGTACTCACGCGACTTATTTAAAAATATACTCGGCACCTACAATCAACGAACACACAACCTCGGTCATGGCTAAACGACATTATCAGCACGCGCAATTACCAACGCCACATTCATACAGCACTTATCTCGGATCAAAACAACGAACGCTAACGAATTTTATAAAAACAACGATGTGCGGCCCTGAGGACTTGTACAAGCGAAACCGTCATTGATACACTCTCAGGTAAAATCCTACGAAAGGAAGTCGTCACAATCGCTTCACACTCTTCACCGGACAGCAGTAAGACGTTTTCTGCAGCTTAATGACCTGCAGGCGCAACATCCGGGAGAATGGCACTTAGGTCCAGTATAGACTAACAGCTGACCAAGGACACTATCGGCCTAAATGCCTTCTCAATCACAATTTCAATCGATAAACACACTACGAAACGGAAACAACCACGCAGCGGAAGAATATCAACATCGGAAACGCAAAACGGATGGAACTCACACTCCACAGCATTCATACCCGATCACAAAAAATCAAAACGCTACAACCAACCTCAAAAAAACAACAATGGACTACGCTAATCAGCACGCTGAAGCCGACTCACCCACAAAAGTTACAAAACGCCTAGAATAGACGGTATAGGGAAACCACTAATTCAAAGCGTAAAATCGGCGATATTATCCCACTTGCAACAACAGAAGCGATTCCCACACAACACGCATGGATACGACGTCATAGTCGAAGCAATTTGGAAGTCGACCGAATGGTTTAGCGACTCACTGACTAAAACCACCGAACTGTACGACCTCATTCGCAGAAGCAAGGCGCCGCACTCCAAAACAGCTACTATCGGGAATCTTCAACTTCAAGACCGGAAGTCCACACGAATGCGCAACAAACAAACAATGGACTTCAGACGTCACGCGCGCGAAATTACTCAGATTGCATTCTTATCGCGCTAAATTATTATTAATTCATATGCTCCACATTTTTTTAAGCCGCGCGAATCATTGTTATCGTTCGGCGCGTAACATATTGCATTGTATTCACTCGTTTCACGTCCAGCGAATTTTATTATGTCAGCGTTTATACTAACCATTGTCCATCGTATTCATTTATTTTTCCTTATTGTCAACATTTTATAACAGCGCCAGTTTTTAACACATTGTAACGAAATGCCTTCGCTACTCATAACAACATACGGTTCTCAAACTGTCAAACACTCGCATAAAAACATACGATTCCCAAACTTTCGCGAACACAACTTCACACACACTTTTAATTGTCACACTTACACTTTTTTGTCACTTTGTCGTGAAGACCTTCCATATTGTCATACGCAAGCCCTTCACTAGGGGGGAGCCATGTAGGAGCCCTCGGCCCTACATACCCACAACAAAAAAGTCAATTTCACAGAACAGAAAACTGCAGACTCGCTCATACTTGCACGCGCAGCTGCAGTTAATTTCCAGCTAAATTTGGCAAATATTGCCCAGGTTAGCGACACATGCGTCGCCCCACTCGTAGCTATTCCATCACCGATCTCCCTATAAAACGCAGTACATTGCATTCGATCATCATCATTCCTTTGCTGGTCAAGTACACCTACACACCTCTACACATCATTCCTTTGGCAGGCAGTTGCCCTTCTACATCATTACTTCGGCAGACAGTTACCGCGCTCTGCACATCGTCCCCTCAGTGGACAGATATCTCGACTACACACTTCGCTCCTCGACTACACACGGACCACCACGGCTTCACCTCGCGCCCAAACTACAACACAACGGCGAACACGACTCAAGGCGTTAAGAACTGGCGACTTCGACTCACTTCTGAATAAACTCTTCTACACGGACATATACGACTCTCATTAACGGAGCAACCTTCATGATGAGAACCACCCTTCGCTCGCAAGCAATTGGAGTCTAGTGAAGGGTGGCCATTCTCACATTGGTGAACCCGACTTTGGACAACACGCACCTTCAACAACTCGCCTACGCCTTCACGCCTAAACCTTCACGTCGGAATCCTTCAAACTACAGCCCCGACACTGAAAAGGACACGCCGTTCACTCTCCTTCAACTTCAAAAGCCGCTGAACACGCCTTCCTCAAATCTCCGCACACACAGCGACTTCGCACTATAAAATCGAAATGGGCGGACAACAGAGCAAGGACGAGGCAGTCATCGAAATCGAAGAAGAAATCGCCCGACCCCACATACAACAGATACAAGCAGTATAACCAGCACAAGACCAAAGGAATGATCCTTGCTACGCATGACCACCAACTACAATATGCATTCTCCAACATCGGTCATGCCTAGCAAGTAAAACAATAAAACGCATAACGACTCAGCGAAACACGACACCACACAAGCCTCTCAGCGCAAATAAACAGCCAAACGACGACGACCGGTGCCACTACAAAACGACAACGACGCAAAAGCAGACGAAATTCCTGCTCGATTAATAAAAATGCAGACATTGCATCGTCCGCGGAAGCAAATTTCCCGCAACGCATTCGCAAGTACTTCTACCAGTAAGCAGTAAGCAAGTACTCACGCGACTTATTTAAAAATATACTCGGCACCTACAATCAACGAACACACAACCTCGGTCATGGCTAAACGACATTATCAGCACGCGCAATTACCAACGCCACATTCATACAGCACTTATCTCGGATCAAAACAACGAACGCTAACGAATTTTATAAAAACAACGATGTGCGGCCCTGAGGACTTGTACAGGCGAAACCATCATTGATACACTCTCAGGTAAAATCCTACGAAAGGAAGTCGTCACAATCGCTTCACACTCTTCACCGGACAGCAGTAAGACGTTTTCTGCAGCTTAATGACCTGCAGGCGCAACATCCGGGAGAATGGCACTTAGGTCCAGTATAGACTAACAGCTGACCAAGGACACTATCGGCCTAAATGCCTTCTCAATCACAATTTCAATCGATAAACACACTACGAAACGGAAACAACCACGCAGCGGAAGAATATCAACATCGAAAACGCAAAACGGATGGAACTCACACTCCACAGCATTCATACCCGATCACAAAAAATCAAAACGCTACAACCAACCTCAAAAAAACAACAATGGACTACGCTAATCAGCACGCTGAAGCCGACTCACCCACAAAAGTTACAAAACGCCGAGAATAGACGGTATAGGGAAACCACTCATTCAAAGCGTAAAATCGGCGATATTATCCCACTTGCAACAACAGAAGCGATTCCCACACAACACGCATGGATACGACGTCATAGTCGAAGCAATTTGGAAGTCGACCGAATGGTTTAGCGACTCACTGACTAAAACCACCGAACTGTACGACCTCATTCGCAGAAGCAAGGCGCCGCACTCCAAAACAGCTACTATCGGGAATCTTCAACTTCAAGACCGGAAGTCCACACGAATGCGCAACAAACAAACAATGGACTTCAGACGTCACGCGCGCGAAATTACTCAGATTGCATTCTTATCGCGCTAAATTATTATTAATTCATATGCTCCACATTTTTTTAAGCCGCGCGAATCATTTTTATCGTTCGGCGCGTAACATATTGCATTGTATTCACTCGTTTCACGTCCAGCGAATTTTATTATGTCAGCGTTTATACTAACCATTGTCCATCGTATTCATTTATTTTTCCTTATTGTCAACATTTTATAACAGCGCCAGTTTTTAACACATTGTAACGAAATGCCTTCGCTACTCATAACAACATACGGTTCTCAAACTGTCAAACACTCGCATAAAAACATACGATTCCCAAACTTTCGCGAACACAACTTCACACACACTTTTAATTGTCACACTTACACTTTTTTGTCACTTTGTCGTGAAGACCTTCCATATTGTCATACGCAAGCCCTTCACTAGGGGGGAGCCATGTAGGAGCCCTCGGCCCTACATACCCACAACAAAAAAGTCAATTTCACAGAACAGAAAACTGCAGACTCGCTCATACTTGCACGCGCAGCTGCAGTTAATTTCCAGCTAAATTTGGCAAATATTGCCCAGGTTAGCGACACATGCGTCGCCCCACTCGTAGCTATTCCATCACCGATCTCCCTATAAAACGCAGTACATTGCATTCGATCATCATCATTCCTTTGCTGGTCAAGTACACCTACACACCTCTACACATCATTCCTTTGGCAGGCAGTTGCCCTTCTACATCATTACTTCGGCAGACAGTTACCGCGCTCTGCACATCGTCCCCTCAGTGGACAGATATCTCGACTACACACTTCGCTCCTCGACTACACACGGACCACCACGGCTTCACCTCGCGCCCAAACTACAACACAACGGCGAACACGACTCAAGGCGTTAAGAACTGGCGACTTCGACTCACTTCTGAATAAACTCTTCTACACGGACATATACGACTCTCATTAACGGAGCAACCTTCATGATGAGAACCACCCTTCGCTCGCAAGCAATTGGAGTCTAGTGAAGGGTGGCCATTCTCACATTGGTGAACCCGACTTTGGACAACACGCACCTTCAACAACTCGCCTACGCCTTCACGCCTAAACCTTCACGTCGGAATCCTTCAAACTACAGCCCCGACACTGAAAAGGACACGCCGTTCACTCTCCTTCAACTTCAAAAGCCGCTGAACACGCCTTCCTCAAATCTCCGCACACACAGCGACTTCGCACTATAAAATCGAAATGGGCGGACAACAGAGCAAGGACGAGGCAGTCATCGAAATCGAAGAAGAAATCGCCCGACCCCACATACAACAGATACAAGCAGTATAACCAGCACAAGACCAAAGGAATGATCCTTGCTACGCATGACCACCAACTACAATATGCATTCTCCAACATCGGTCATGCCTAGCAAGTAAAACAATAAAACGCATAACGACTCAGCGAAACACGACACCACACAAGCCTCTCAGCGCAAATAAACAGCCAAACGACGACGACCGGTGCCACTACAAAACGACAACGACGCAAAAGCAGACGAAATTCCTGCTCGATTAATAAAAATGCAGACATTGCATCGTCCGCGGAAGCAAATTTCCCGCAACGCATTCGCAAGTACTTCTACCAGTAAGCAGTAAGCAAGTACTCACGCGACTTATTTAAAAATATACTCGGCACCTACAATCAACGAACACACAACCTCGGTCATGGCTAAACGACATTATCAGCACGCGCAATTACCAACGCCACATTCATACAGCACTTATCTCGGATCAAAACAACGAACGCTAACGAATTTTATAAAAACAACGATGTGCGGCCCTGAGGACTTGTACAGGCGAAACCATCATTGATACACTCTCAGGTAAAATCCTACGAAAGGAAGTCGTCACAATCGCTTCACACTCTTCACCGGACAGCAGTAAGACGTTTTCTGCAGCTTAATGACCTGCAGGCGCAACATCCGGGAGAATGGCACTTAGGTCCAGTATAGACTAACAGCTGACCAAGGACACTATCGGCCTAAATGCCTTCTCAATCACAATTTCAATCGATAAACACACTACGAAACGGAAACAACCACGCAGCGGAAGAATATCAACATCGAAAACGCAAAACGGATGGAACTCACACTCCACAGCATTCATACCCGATCACAAAAAATCAAAACGCTACAACCAACCTCAAAAAAACAACAATGGACTACGCTAATCAGCACGCTGAAGCCGACTCACCCACAAAAATTACAAAACGCCGAGAATAGACGGTATAGGGAAACCACTCATTCAAAGCGTAAAATCGGCGATATTATCCCACTTGCAACAACAGAAGCGATTCCCACACAACACGCATGGATACGACGTCATAGTCGAAGCAATTTGGAAGTCGACCGAATGGTTTAGCGACTCACTGACTAAAACCACCGAACTGTACGACCTCATTCGCAGAAGCAAGGCGCCGCACTCCAAAACAGCTACTATCGGGAATCTTCAACTTCAAGACCGGAAGTCCACACGAATGCGCAACAAACAAACAATGGACTTCAGACGTCACGCGCGCGAAATTACTCAGATTGCATTCTTATCGCGCTAAATTATTATTAATTCATATGCTCCACATTTTTTTAAGCCGCGCGAATCATTTTTATCGTTCGGCGCGTAACATATTGCATTGTATTCACTCGTTTCACGTCCAGCGAATTTTATTATGTCAGCGTTTATACTAACCATTGTCCATTGTATTCATTTATTTTTCCTTATTGTCAACATTTTATAACAGCGCCAGTTTTTAACACATTGTAACGAAATGCCTTCGCTACTCATAACAACATACGGTTCTCAAACTGTCAAACACTCGCATAAAAACATACGATTCCCAAACTTTCGCGAACACAACTTCACACACACTTTTAATTGTCACACTTACACTTTTTTGTCACTTTGTCGTGAAGACCTTCCATATTGTCATACGCAAGCCCTTCACTAGGGGGGAGCCATGTAGGAGCCCTCGGCCCTACATACCCACAACAAAAAAGTCAATTTCACAGAACAGAAAACTGCAGACTCGCTCATACTTGCACGCGCAGCTGCAGTTAATTTCCAGCTAAATTTGGCAAATATTGCCCAGGTTAGCGACACATGCGTCGCCCCACTCGTAGCTATTCCATCACCGATCTCCCTATAAAACGCAGTACATTGCATTCGATCATCATCATTCCTTTGCTGGTCAAGTACACCTACACACCTCTACACATCATTCCTTTGGCAGGCAGTTGCCCTTCTACATCATTACTTCGGCAGACAGTTACCGCGCTCTGCACATCGTCCCCTCAGTGGACAGATATCTCGACTACACACGTCGCTCCTCGACTACACACGGACCACCACGGCTTCACCTCGCGCCCAAACTACAACACAACGGCGAACACGACTCAAGGCGTTAAGAACTGGCGACTTCGACTCACTTCTGAATAAACTCTTCTACACGGACATATACGACTCTCATTAACGGAGCAACCTTCATGATGAGAACCACCCTTCACTCCCAATCAATTGGAGTCTAGTGAAGGGTGGCCATTCTCACAGATGTATGAATCATAACGGTGTAACACTATTGCCGGCATGTCAAACATCGTTGCCGAATGCGTTTCTGACGGTGGTATACGCACTCTATGTCTCGAGCAGTTTAACTGACAAAACGTCAAAAGCCGTCATCATCTCGCAGGATTGTAGCTGTATCTTATCGACTTATGAAGCGTCAATGGGCACGATTGCGTTTCTTCTTGAACTAAAATTAGTTCATGTAAACAAGACAGAGCAGTATGTCAGAGCGGAATGTGAAAAGAATGGTTGTCACTTTTTCGCATTAAAACTACCCCCCGAAGATAATGGGTTGCACCGAAGATTACCTGGAAGTTACTCTTATACCTGGCTTTAAAACCAAATACAGGCGTAATTCTTATTTTATAAGGGTATGCGAAACTTTCAACGCCCTCAATGCTGAGATTGATATTGACCCCTTTTTCACGAATATAGATACTTTATGTCGATACTATATCACGAGTATATGTCAATGACTTGCCTAATAATTTCGAGGACAAAAAAATCACAATGTTCGCAGATGATACTAGTCTAATCTTAACAGATGTAAGTGAGGAAAAACTAATGATTAATGCTAATATTACTCTAAATAAGCTACACACGTGGTTTCATTTAAACAACCTTCTTCTTAACGCAACAACAAGTAACTTTATGGTATTTTCAAGCACACAAAATTTCAATACGGGCACTCAAGTAACCTTGCACATCAATAAAAACGTCATTCCCCAGACTAAATGCGTCAAATTCCTAGGTGTACACGTCGACGATAACTTGAAATGGAATAGACACGGCGAGGCACTAGAGATTCAATTAAGTAGAGCTTGTTATGCATTACGTATAGTTTGGAAAACACTGAGTGAATTAGAAACGAGGAGTATTTATTTTTCCTACTTTGAATCGATACTGAGCTACGCGATTACGATCTGGGGAAACTGTTACGCTTGTCACAGGGAACCCTTATTTATCCTACAGAAAAGAGCATTACGGATTATCGCCAACGCTAAACATATAGAAACATGTAGACCTATTTTTAAAAGATTGAAAATCATGACTGTCACATCACTTTACTTATATAGGCTATTATTAGATTTTTATACCGAAAAGGAAAGTCATGTAAAATTTAAAGATATACATAACAAAAACACCAGATACAAGAATAATTTCATTCTACCATGCGTGGTTTTAAACGCTGCTAGGCAAAGTACCCAATTCTCAGAGCCTTATTATTTTAGCCGCCTACCATGTAACATAAAAGACAATAGCAACCTCAGAACGTTCCTAAAACTTTTAAAGGATTTTTTCACAACAAACACGCTTTACACTATTGAGGAATTTATAAATTTTACAAAATGACTTTTTTTACAGCCCCTCTATTTTAATGTAATGCGTATACTGATTATTTCATTTGTTGATTGTTTTAGCTTGAATTAATTATTTTATTGATTGTTTTAGTTATATGGTATCTTATATTTTAATATAATTACAATGTATTTAGATTCTTCTTGGACAAAACATTATAAAAATTAGGTTGATTGATTATCTGATATTGATGATTATTGCTTTTGTTTGATCATTTCTGATATTGATTATTTTAATTGTTGATGGTTTTAGTTTTACTGCTTGTTGATTGCGCCTTATATAGCTTCTACTTTATGGTTTCTTTTAAAACGAAATGTTGTTTTGCTCTCTGGGCAGTTTGTTACTTAAACATTGTATGTTTTTTTAATAATTCATACAATAAAGAACTTGAACTATAAGGAAGCAGGTTGTTGGGCGATTTTGTGAAGACCAGGATTATCATTTTCTTCTTTTATTACTTGTTACGTCTTGTTTATGTCAACATGTTTCTACTGTACAATTTAGTATCTTCTTGTTTAATATCATCTTTATGCTTAATATCAGTTCTAAATTCACGTTATTATTATTGCAATTATCAGTGGTAACTTGTAAATGGCTCTAAGCTTCCTATTTTTGTTCACTGCAAAATTATTGGCTGTAAGTTATCCTTAAGAAAATAAAATAAAAAATTAAAATAAAGTTATTCGGGCGTCTATAAGTTCGACAGGTAGATTTGGTGCGGGAAAATCAACGATACTTCATTCTATATTCCGTTCTAACGTATTGCTCTGTCTCGTTCGGTTGAACTAAGTTCCAATTTTAATTCATGAAGAAACGCAATCGGGCCCATTGTCGACAATTATGTAAGTATGTGCTGTCTGGACTATGCATTGCATTTCGACGTATATGAAGCATGTACGATATAACACGGCACGATACGATACAACTGCACATGTATTAGGCAGTATTAGAATGAGCATATATGAGAATCCCTTTCTGCGGACGCCTAGGGCGATCCATTAAGGTTAGGTGTTGTTATTTTATACATGTAATTTTCATTTTTAAACAATAACGGATTTGAATTAATTTGATTTGAACAGTCTTGTCTGAACGGCTCAGACATTTCATCCTACAGTGGCATCGTTGACACTCGCACTTCCACGTTACAATGCAGTGAGGTCCGGTGCAATGGTGTTACTATTTTAACATTACGTGTAATGAAATTACGTCTGATCAATGCGTGGGTTTATTACGTAGAAGAGGCGTAATATACAGAAATAAGAGTGCATCGCAATTACTTTAGCAATTTCCGTTTCACTATTGCGACGTGTAAAATAATTTTTCTCAGTATATGCTTACATAAGCCTAAGAATGGCCAAAGAGAAGGAATTGGGAAGAGACGGAAGGAAAAAAGAGGTAGTACTTTTTGATGTGAGAGAAATTTTCGAATATTTGAGGGGAGATTTTTTATTTTTTTATTATCGTTTCGTCCATTAAAACCAATTAAAATTACAAAGTATATTTCATAACAAAAAACCATAAACTGTCGTAGGCTAATTTAGAGTTTAAAGACTATTTTAATACAAAAAATCTATATCCCTATAATTATTTTATATCCCTATTATATGTAACATTTTTACTATATTATTATTAACATCATGTTTGATTCAGATAATCTGTTTACAGACTATATAATAATTTAAAATATTTAAACGTTGTTTTGTTTTCCAAATTCAACTTCAATTATAAGACCTTGAATTTAATCGATAATTAGCCTATGTAAATTCATACTGACAATACATGAAAAATAGTGTATTATAAATATTGACAGATATTTCATGTGTATCTGGTTGAACTAGTTACAAAAGAGATAATAAGTATCGAATGTGGATACAATCATTTTCAAGGGTTATTGTTAATAAGAAATGTAGCTTTATTGTATGTTTCTACGGACTATTAATACTATTAATATTAATCTCGGAAGGTGGCTCTTATTGTAGAATTAACTGTTCCATGGGAATCAAATATCCCAAAAGACCACGAGTACAAATTAAATAAATACCATGACCTTGCAAATGCCGTAACCCGAAACGGCTTCACTGTTCACCTTCACACGGTGGAAGTTGGCGCTCGTGGCCTGCCAGCTAAATCTCTATTTCACCTCTTTAAAGATCTTGGCCTTTCCAGAAAAATAATCAACTCTTTCTTAGAAAAATTATCTAAAACTGCGATTTGGGCATCTCAAATTCTATGGCTTCGAAGGGGGAGTGAATGGGTGGTAAGGTGAACGCTCACATGTGGCAAGACAGCTGTCCTAAACCTACCACAGCCGGTTCGTAAGTCCGGAATCCACTGCTCACCCCCCAGAAGTGTAAAAAAATAGTATTCTGATGGGCCCGACTCCGGTCGGTGAATTCCATGGCAGCTCCGTTTGTATTTATTTATATAATATTATAAGAAACTATTAATACCATTAATTATATTAATAATGATGATGATAAATGTATTTATTTCCAATACAACCATAACAATTGTGTAGGAATGTCATTAAATTAATCTTAAACTAGTTACTCAATTTAGCCAAGAGATGATATACAATATATAACTTTAAACTTACCAATTAACAAAAACAAAGACTATATCATAACAGTTTACAACAAAACAATTGACAATAAATGTGTATTAAGTGGTTAGACACGATGCTATGTATTTTCACAATATTTAAAAAGTCGTTATGAGCATACATGTTAATTTTGAGGAGATAACCTCGGATGGATCTCTTGAAAATATCAATGTTTTTAATCGCTTTTAATCTTTCAGGCAATTTATTAAAAAGTTTGAGGCCGATGTATCGACTAGTCGCCTGGAACTTGGCAGTACGTGCTACGAACGGTTGGAGATACTTGGTTTTATTCCTGGTGTCATATTATACTATTAAAGAATACTATTATTACTATTAAAGAAACTATTAATACTATTAATATTATAAAAATATATATCTGCTTTGCAATGCTTGTTCGTTTCTGCAACGGATCTCCAGGTAGCGGTTCCAAGACTTCATACATTTAATTATTAAATCAGTTCACTTTACTTTCGTAATAATTACAGTTGGGTCGATATAATTTATTGGTGATTTGATTGCGGGCGTCTTTTGTGGTCGTGTCGACTTTGTATTAATTCGCGAACAATGACTTATAGCAGGATATGAGCAGTTAACTCGGCTGTTAGCTTAGGAGGTTAATAGCCAACAGCCAGCAGGCGGAGATTTATTTTGTACGCGTATGAGCTAATAGCTACGCGTTATGCGATAGGGGATTTATTTGGGGTCAACGTTATTATTTAAGGTCGTGTTTTCTTTTTCTTCTTCTTGATAAGTCATCTCCTAAAGGAGAATAAGGCAAGTCGATGCTAACATTTCTCTTGCAAAGTTTCATTTTGTTACGCAATAATATTTAATTGTATAATATTATACCTATTTCGATTGTAAACTACAACAACCGAAATAAATAACAGCGATGTTTTCATTGATGTCGATTTGGCGAACCGCGTAAAATAGCATTTCGAACCGCAGACATGAATGGCGATTGGAAGTAATAATCACTTTCATATTTTGCAGTGGCGTAGCGGGGATACTCTTTAACTTTAATAATATTACATTACATTTTCGTCGTGTCCAATTGACGGCTAAAGGCCGCTCTTGGACGTGTCATAATAATTGGGTTATGTAGTAAGTTTCGTTACTACTCTTTACTGAACATACATAGGTAGTCAAGAATTAACTACTAGATTGTCAAACTATAAATACAATAATAAAAATAGAAGCCTAATATTTGAAGTAGTTAGTAATTTGAAAAGATATGTAGAATTAATTTTTCGTAATATACAAATTGTCAGTAAAATGTTAAATAATCAAATTAAATCTACGTTATGCATTTTAAACTAAAAGTACAGATATAAGACCATATAAAATAATCAGACAATAAGGCTCTACTTTTTTAAGTAATTTAAATGGGCACAATATTTGAAAAATCATGGCCCTCAAATTCGGCCAGATTATAGAAAGGGTGGCCTATCAGCATCTCGTTGATGTTTTTTTTGAATTGTATGTCCTCCAGCTGTCTAAATTTTGTAGGGAGTAGATTATAGAATTTAATGCTAAGGTACGAGTAGCTTTTCTGTACTTTTGCCAGTCGTATTCGGGGTACACATAAAAGGGAGCTACCGCGGGTATGATGCGAGTGAATGTCTGCATTAATTGCAGTTTCTGCGAGGTTTCTATAGTTTATTAGATTGCTCAAGGCAGTACTACGACTTGCCAGCAAGGATTTTACTATGAAACGGAACGTGTAGATGGTTCTCATAGCTCCGAAAATTGATTAATATTCCCTATTTTCAATATAGCGGCGTTTATTGTATAGCAGTATGGCGCACTATAGATGGCGCTCTAAATTAGTGTATACGAATCCCATCTCGAAATAACATAATAATGTAATAAAAATACGAAAATTTTAAATCATAGCTATTATTATTTGATTATTACTTACATAAAGATATAAAATTTTAATTTGGTATACAGGTTTCTATACGTGATAATTACACACATTGACGTTGAGATAAACAAATAGATGGCAGTGTATCTCTCCATATTATTTCTGTGATGTAATCAGCCTATATAAAAGTATGATAGATGGCACTAATAATTGAATGTTGTCATTTGTTAAATTATTGGGTTTTTATTATCAATCAGTCCTTCATAAGAAAACATTCTTTACAATTAGTGCGTTCAACACGTTAATCCAAATCTTTAATGGTGCCATCGACGTGTATATACGTAGTGTAAAATAAAAAAATACCATTCGATGTAAAAATTCAATATTCTACTACTACAGCTGCTGCTGCTGCTGTAGCGGATGGCGGCGACGACTGCAGAGGCGGTGGCAGTTGCGGCGGCGGCGGCAACGGCGGCGGTAACTGCGTCGGCGGCAGTGGCGCTTAGTCGTTCTATCACCCTGGAGTGAACGCAGAAGACTTGGGGACAAAACAGTCCACCGTCTTACTTCCAATTGTGACCAGATTACTCCGGTCTCTCGATTTGTTACGAGTTCGAGGTCGCTTGCGCGGTCATCTCCCTTACGAAACGGTGAAACGTGATTACCGAAACTATCGCGGACCACAGCGTCCTTTGCCCGGCTGTTCACCCAGGATCGGATGGCCGATGGTCGTTTCAAGAGCAGTCGCCGTAAGGTCCGCAACCACCCCCGCTCTATAGGAAGTAGTACTGCTTCCAGACTCCCCCGACTGTTAGTCAGAGTGGGAGCTAATGGGCCCTTGCTGAGTTGGCCACGAAGACCCATTCTGTTTCAGGGTCGGTCACACTCACGGGTCAACACCCATCCGATGGCCTCCACGCATGGGGTGCGAGCCTGGGTAGGACACTGGGTCAACCAGTCTCCCCTGGGAATCAAACCGCTGGCCCTCCTGGACGGTCTGCGCACCGAGCGGCGCAAGCCAATCGATTGTGCTCTCCGACTAACAGTCGGGGGAGTCTGGGAACTGTATTGTTTCCTATAGAGCGGGGGTGGTTGCCTACCTTACGGCGACTGCTCTTGAAATGACCATTGGCCATCCGATCCCGGTTCAGAGTCGGGCAAAGGACGCCTTGGTACGCGATAGATTCGGTGGACACCGTTTCACCGCTTCGTAAGGGAAAGGATCGGGCAAGCTACCTCGAACTCGGAACCAATCGAGAGACCGGAGAAATCTGGTCACAATTGGAAGCAAGGGCGCGAGTGTCGGCCCGCCAGCTAACATACTGGCTATCTCGCGGTAAAGGCGTTGGCTTCTTGCGGGTTGTGGCGTAGCTAGACGTCGGATTTGTAATGTCCAAAGTCTTCTAAGCTCACTGCACGGTCGATAGAACGATGAATCGTTAAAACGTCCTGCGGTGACGGGTTCGCCCGTTGTGGTTGACATCTCAATATGTTAGTCAGAGTGCATAGTCGATTGGCTTACGCCGCACGGTGCGCAGACCGTCCAGGAGCGCCAGAAGGTTGATTCCTAGGGGAAACTGGCCATAAGGTCAGAGTCCTACCCAGGCTCGCACTTCATGCGTGGAGGCCGTCGGATAGGTGTTGACCCGTGAGTGTGACCAACCCTGAACTCAGCAAGGGCCCATTAACTCCCGTGGCGGCGGTAGCGGCGGCGGCAGCTGCGGCTGCAGCGGGAGCGGTAGCGGCGGCGGCGGCAGCGGCAACGGCGGCGACAGCTGTAGCAGCAGCAGTATCAACAGTAGTAATAGTCAAATATTTAGTTTTTATATCGAATGGTAATTTTTCAGTAAAATTTGTTTGAAAATATCCAATGAGGTGCACTACAATATTAAGTCTTTGCTATATTTTGTCTGTTTATGAATTTTATTATTTTTGATGATGCTATTAAGTATTTTAACAATTTTGTTAGTGAGAGAAAAGTACAATGTTTCTCTTTTTATCCAGATCACTAAAAATGCCTAAAGTTGAATAACAGAGTTACGCAAAGAGGCAGTTAGGATAAAAATAAAATGAGACAGGCTGTATTATGCGTCAAAGAAATAAAGTATTCTCTTAGAGAAGCAGCTAATAGATATGATGTGCCGAGAAGTATTCTTCAGGATCGGGTTAGAGCTTTAAACAGTGGACAAGAGTTTGTGTTAAAGGCAAAACTGGGAATATTTGAGCACACATTTTCAAAAGAGTATTCTCAGAAATTATACAATCACGTGAAGGATCTTGATAATCGCTTGATGCCATTGACACGAATAGAGTTTTTGAAATTAGCATTTTAGTTCACTGAACACTTAAAAATACCTCACAGGTTTAATAAAGAAAAGCAAATTGCTGGAATGGACTTTTACTACAGTTTTACCAAAAAATATGCCGACATTGTTCTTTGAACTCCAGAATCAACCAGCATTGCGAGAGCTGTTGGGTTTAACAAGCCACAAGTTTATCGTTTTTTTGATCAGCTGCACCGTTTACTTAAAGAAAATAAATTACTTTTGGTGTTGATTATTGTTGAAAAACATATTGATTACTTTTATATATTACTGACTATTATTGATATTATTGTAATTTTATTGTGATTATTGTTTGTAATTAGGTACACCAAAAGTACTTTGCCTTTATAAAAAAAAGTTATGAATGTATCTACACCAATGTAAAATAACTTATTTCACAGTCTAAAGCTTTTTAGAATAAATAAACTATGACTATGACTATATTTCTCGTTAAACGTAAATCACGGACACCATGGATCCTGAAAAAGAACAAACTAAAAAAGTTCGCTGTGTTGTACGCCAATGGCGAGCCACGAATTGAGTATAAATATACTAGTGTGTAATGGATAGGGAAACATGGGCCATCGGTCACGATGCTATGTAACTATCCCCAGCGCTATCATTTTGACGATTAACTTCGATTCCAACTGTCAAAAAAATTCGTTCTGTCTCTCCCATCATAGGGCCGGGTACTAACCGCACGCGAAATAGTCAATCATAAGCCAATCTCTTTTAGTCAATCTCGTGCACAAAACATATCGTCCACTTCTGACAGGCGAGCCATTTTTATGAGGCAACTTTCGTTTCAGGTTGAGCAAGGCCGAGTTATTAGAAATCAAAATAGTGAACAGTTATTCGTGGCAATTTGAAAAGCACATTGTCGCTTCCCCCTTTTAATCAGTATAAAGATCTCCTTTTGAATATAAACTCCTATTAATTATTTATTTGGTTATATGTATTTATTTTTCTTGGTTATAAATGTCTGCACGTTATCTTACCCAGCGGGCCGACACTCTCGCCCTTACTTTCAGCTGCAACCAGATTACGCCAGTCTCCCGACTGGTTACCAGTTCGATGTCGCTTGCGCCGTCCTCTCCCTTACGTAGCGGTGAAACGGTGTCTACCGAGTCTATCGCGGACCACGGCATCCTTTGCCAGGCTGTTCACCCTGAATCGGGTAGATGATGGTCATTTCAATAGCAGTCGCAATAAGGTGAACAACTACCCTCGCTCTCTAGGAGACAGTACTATTTCCAGACTCCCCCGACTGTTATACAGAGTGCACAATCGATTGGCTGACGCCGCACGGTGCGCAAACTGTCCAGGAGCGCCATAAGATTGACTTCTGGGGGAAACTAGCCCTCAGGTTAGAGTCCTGCCCGGGATTCATGCGTGAAGGCCGCCGGATTGGTGTTGACCCGTGAGTGTGACTGACCCTGAACGAATGGGTCTTCGTGGGCAACTCAAACAGGGCCCATTAGCTCCCTATCGATTATAGTTGTATCCGTATATAGCCACAATCGATTATAACTGAATCCGAAGAGAAAGTCTGTAGCAACTTTTAGAATATAGCTAGATGGAAAGTAGTGCAGGTAATGCAATTTGCCGCAGCGTAACAAAAAGCGATCTGGCCCGTTTGTTACGAGCGCCGCTTGTCGCTCAAATGATGCTTACTCGCTCTCTGGCCGGGTCTCCCTTATTTATTTAAATCAAATAAACGTCGTTAAAAGCGGCCGCGAGAGCGATTCGAGGCAGGCCGATATGGTAATGATCGAAGCGGAGGCAAAAAGTCGCTCCACATGCTAACTACGTAATGTATGCCCGGATCCCTCTACTTCACATCCACTCTACTAATTAGCCCGCCTGACGGACCAGAGACCACTGCGACTCACAATAATGAGGGCAGTACGGTGACTTGAGGAGATCCAGGACGGATGATTCGCTCAGGGGTGTAGCGAGCGACGGTATGGCGCCATTCAAATACAGTAGGTACTATCTGTGAAATTGTTGCATACTTAAGATCCCTAATAAATTCCGCAATTAAAGCATTTACCGTTATTTATTTATTTATTTAAATCAAATGTTATTCAGGGGCTTTCCAGACGAATTCAATTCGCCCTTGGATAATAAATTTAGAGTGTACATAACCGACTTACGTCAAACATATTACGACAAATATAATTAGGAAAATTAATCTCCACGTTTTGAGAGCATTGTATCCTACCATTCCTAGACCATAATTTGAGGAAAATAAATATAGATTTTTTACTGTAATAAATATTATTAAATTTTTTTTTTGAATACGCTCGAACATTTAAATGTATTTGTTTTCTCTTATACTCCGGATGGCTGAGTTTATAATACGAACTAAATAATTGTAAAGTAGAAACATTGCATTGATATTATTCAATCAATCAATCATTTATTGTATTAAAAACTAAATACATAGTTGTGTGATATTTTTTGACAGTGTTTAATTATTATTTTATATGATTACATTGATATTTAGGTAAGTATAAATGAGCATAATTAACCAACAGTTTCGAGAAATCGTGTTTTTTACAATATATTATTTTCATTATTATTATATGCTAAAAATGTAATTTAACATGAGGGTCACCTACATAATATTTGATAAAAATTAAGAATAGAAAAGATTTAGAATAGAAATTAGAAAAATAGATGACGATTTCTATTTGATCATAGGAAAACTATTATAATTATTATTAACATAACAGATTCCTGTGTGCCTATCCTATATTATCTGTATTCAAATTCAAATGCAATTATAATGTAATAAAAATTGCCAAAGTAATAACGTTGTTTTTAGCATATTAATACATCAATTAATTAAGTAAATGATCATAAAAATCAAAAAAATATAATATAAAGTGTTAAATAAAGTCCATAAAGGTAAATGTTAAACTGTTTGCATATGCGAATAACAAACCGACCATTTTGCTAGCGCCATCGCTAATATTTATAACGTGTGCACGGAAATTCAACTGCTTATCAAATGTAATTCGAAGGTTTACCTTTACCTTGGTTGACCTTTTCAAAATTGCCGTAAGCCGTTTATGGCGTACGGGAAAAAGCAAGGATTTTTCTTCTTAGTGATTGTTAATACAGAGAACGTTTTAATGTTGAAGTCCATGTAATTATGAGAGCCCCAGCCTAAAATTGCATCTATATCTTGCTACACTTTTTCGCTTCTCAAACATCTGTTATTTGATCAGCGAAGAGAGAGCAGCAGTGACTATATTTTAAAATGTTGGCAAACTGTTAATGAAAATGAGAAACAAAATTGTGGAAAGATTAGTACCTCGCGGCACGCTCCAATGAACCTTGGAATGGGCTGACTCGAAGGAATAAAAACTGACTAACTGACTCGTGTTTTTAAAGTGTTTGACTTGCAAATAATTTTACAATATTTACAGAAAAAATCGAAGTTAAACAATTTCTATAACAGAATGTCTCTGTTGACCCTGTCAAAGGCCTTGGCTATGTTTAAGTATACAGTCTACTTGGAGGCTCTGCTCCTAGGCAGCCGTGGTGTATTCTGCCAATAGCAATAAATTCGTGGGCAAATTTATTAAAGTTCTGTTATAAAATATTGAAAATATTGATGTCCTCCATTCCCTTATTTGTATTTGGATATACAAACTCTGAAATTAAATGAAAAATCTCTTTATTGCACAATAAAACACTTAAGTACAATGGCGGACTTATTGCTAGATAAACAATATCTTCCAGTCAACCAACATATTAATGCAATAAGATGAAGAGTAGGTAAAAATGAGTGATATATAATTTATGATCAAATATAAAATTAAATTTTAAATTATAGGGAATGTTGCGCATTTTATGCGTATCTGAAACCAAAAGTAAACCAATAAATAAATATTTGATAAGACATAAATACATATATAGGTACTTACATATAATACTTTAATATATAATTAAACTGCCAAAATAGGGTAAGGAAAGGGAGGGATAAGTGAAATATTAGAATTTATGGTTTATTTTAAATATAATTGTAAATATAATATTAGAGATTTCAAAGACGATTATAATTAAAATAAATTGTCTACCTTGGAACAGGCGGCAGCCTAGTTAGGTTATGACTTTGTATATTGTATCTACTGATAATTTGACATCAATAAAATAATTTTGAAATTGAAATTATTATAAAAGGAAGTGCTTTTACAATGATTGCTTAAAAGTAGAAAGCGAGCTAGCGCTTCTAATTGCCGGAGGAAGCTGATTCTACAGCTGGGCTGCATGTACGGAGAAGGAGTAAGACAAAAAATTGGTTTTGTGGTTTGAGATACGTTAAAAGTATTATTCTGACTTGAATGAAGTGGGAGACCATCACTTCCTAACCCGGTAAAAGCCTCGTTGAGGTAGGAGAGAGATACAGGATTGTGTAGGACTATATATAGTAGTGAAGAATATGCAAATTACTACGGTCCCGTATCCGGAGCCATCGCAATTTCACTCGGTACTCCGAAACATGGTCATACTTCCACAGATTGAAAATGTAACTTATGTAAACGTTCTGCAGGCGCTCAAGCTTATCCAGTTTAGTCTCGGCATAGTCTAGTAACGGCAGTAGCAGTTGTAGGCAGTAGTAGTTTGAGCTATGGTCTGCTTAGTGCTTACAAGAAGGAGTCTCTGGAAACGTCGAAGGCTATGAAAGCCATTATAATATATTCCTAATGGGCCCGACTGCGTTTCTTTGTGAACTAAAACTAAAATTAGTCCAAGCGAACGAGACAGAGCAATAGGTACGTTAGAGCGGAATATGAAACGAACGATCGTCGATACTACCTGCCGAACTTATACTCGTCCGAATAAATTCGAGCATATGTAAGATTTGACCTTGGCGGGCAGTTTTATTGCGAAAAAATGACAACCGGTCATCTCACACTCCGCTCTAGCGGACACTATTGCCCTGTCTCGTTCACACGGACTAATTTCCGATTTTAGTTCACGAAGAAACGCAATCGAGCTCAATGAGTTAGTTATTCGCGTAATTGGCATATATTTCGATAAATAAAAAAGTTAGTCGTTCTGGTATGTCAAGTAGGTGCTCTGAAATTTAGATTTTCCAGTAAGAAGGAACTGACAATTTCATTACTAATATTATTAACATGACTAGTAATATTAACAACATGTCGTTAGCGTTGGGTTAGTAATATCATTGATTTTATTACACTATAAAATCAATGGTAATATCGATCTTGCGACGAGTTATCATTGTGGTAACGAGTTCGCGTGCGAATGCGATTGTACGCAGATCGACGCAATGAGATGCGCGCGCCGATGATCGATTCGGAAATCAGTGCTAGAGAGCAGCCCTCTTTGCATATCTATGGACACACCATTATCGTATCACAATTAAAAAGCAGTTCAACGGCTGCGCATTCAACGGCTATTCAGTTATCAACTCTACGCATATGTTTAAAGAAAGCGTCAGATGCATTAAAGTTATTTCTGTAAAATCGAGGGCTATTCCGTTGAGTTAGCAATTTAAATAGAGTTAGCGATGATTTGTATGATTGAAGTGATAAGCAGTCGGTATGTGCGGCGTCGTGTGAGGGTAATAAACATTTGACTCGACGTCTAATGAGAGGAAATTACGAAAGCGACGTGGCTTTGCCTCAATTTGTCTGCTAATACCTTGCATATAAAGCAGTTGGGCGAAATAGTATACTCCATGTCGCTAAGCAATCTTGCATATTTATGGGTAACACTAAGATAAACCGTATGGAATACAATTTACCATTTGTTAGTCAACTACTGCTCTTAACTGCCAAACCACTGTACCCATAAATAAAATGAAACATATTAACATAATAAAACATAATAAAATAAAAGAAATTAAATTAAAATTAAATTAAAATGGGTCCGTCACGCTGAATCCTGTTGTGGCCGATATCGGCCAATCGGGGCCTGAGGGGTTAACTTTAGACTTGTCCACTACTACGGGCTAACCCGTCAGCCCAGTAAGTTATAACGATATTAGATCATTCTTTCCTCCATGGACTGAACGCAGATTCTTAGGTACCTACTATATAATCCACCGTCTATAACTACACCAACAAGCCCGTGAGAGTCCAACGCCTTACCGCGAGGCGCTAGAAAGTGAAGCCAGCGGGCCAACCTCACGCCCTTACTATCACATTTGGCCGAATTTCTCCTTACTCCGGTCTGGACACGGATTCGCTTGCGTGGTCTCTACCTGAAAAAAGCGGTAATTTAATTTGAATATATCGCGGACCGAGGCGCTCTTTTCCAGCCACGGTCACTAGGGATTCGGGTGGCCAACGGATCGTTTCAAAAATAGATGACACCAGATCGAAAACTAACCCCGCTGCCATAAGACACGTACATCTCCAGAACCCCCTGGTAATTCGCCGGAGGAGCAACGTGTCTAACAAACCGGACAGTGGACCAACCCCCCAGTTTCACCCGAGGTATTCCCTCGAATCCGCGGTTTTCTGTTCCTAAACGACCCCGACTGAAGGATTACAGCTGTGGCAGAAGCTCACGGTGGACCTCTTAAGGCCCTCTTAAGTCACTTTTGGAGGAGGGACTTAGAGGGCCACCATGTGTGCGTATAACATGTTTGTAACAGTGCGTCGGACTATAATAAGACATATAATCAAATGTTGTACATTTGATCGACAGAAGTAAAATGCAATTTCGTTAATTTTGTCCCAACGGAAAATGGTAGCCCAGCCGGTTATGGCATAGTAGTTATGGCGTGGAAACCTGTTCTTGAAATGTTTTCAATGCCTATTGCCGAGAGTAACGACGTGACACAGGATACAGTGAGTGTAGTGTGCACAAAGGTTTTTCAAAATTCGCGCGCGCCGATCCCGCCGCCACCCCAAAACCGCTATAATTTGCGGAGTAACAGCAGCAATTTGTAGCCTGCCCGCTGAACAATGGATGACGATTGACAGTACTCTACTCTGGAAAACGGCGGCTGCAACGTCGCCGAAACGTCGAGTGCTACAAACTTCATGCGGTAAATTCGTTTTATCCTATTTATAAAGTTGTTTTGTCGCCTTTGAAATAGGCCCCACTTGATGAGATACTTTTATGCTAACGAATAATCCAATTATCGAAACACTTCTTTTGGGCTTTTTGAGATATGTCTTTGAGCTCGAATTTGGTTTCTCGGTTTTGGTGGAGCTCGCCTCAGTGAACTCAAAAGTCTTATACGAAAAACCCGAAAATGTCACATAAGGTCATATCAAGTGAACATGTTGCATGGTTAAAAAATGGGTCAAAAATTACACGGCCGGTGACATAACTACTACGCCATAACCATAGGTCGACGAATATTACATAGTAAAGTTCCGGGTTTGTTCCCCGGCTGGGTCACCATTTTCCGTTGGAATAAAATTAACGAAATTGCATTTTACTTCTGTCGATCAAATGTACAACATTTGATGATAACAAGACTCACTCTTACACACATGCATTTAAACAATTCATCGAAGGGTTGGCTGTAACAGATTTTCTTATGATAATAAACCCACCAATTGTGAAGTTTCAAAGTAAAGAATTAAAACAAACAAACAAAATTCATGTACAACATGTATTCATGATGCGACGTGTCGAATGGCGCATTATCGTGATGCAGTATTCAACAATTGTTTTCCAAAAAAACTGCCATTTCAGGCTAACTTTTTTATCGCAGGTCGCCTAATAGCGTCCAAAAAATAACGCTTGTTGACTGTTTGCCTCTCTTCAGAATATAAATAGACAAAATCTCGATAATCAAAGAAAATAATCGACACGACTTTGATTTTCGTGCGACTTTGTGATGCTTTTTCGGATTCGGCTCTCTATCGAATCTCCATTCTGAGGTCTGTGGCTGATTTGCATATCAACATCATAAACCCTTATTTGGTCACGAGTTATGATGCATTTCGTCGAAATTGCCCTTTTTTAAGCACGTCTACAGCAACCTGCTTGCGATGATCTTTTCAAAGAAAATCTCAGAATATACTTGAGGTTGACTAACCTAACCTGCAAACTAGTTGATAGATTGCACTAAGACTTTACGCAACACAAGGGCATCATTTATACCAACTTATTGAAATTCGCCCGTAGTACATGACAACGTAGTACATGAAGATGGCAACTCCAAATTGCTTCTTGCTACCAATTGCAGTATTTGCAGTGACGGCGACGAGTGCCAAACGAGTGAAGAGTCCCGAGTGTCGAACTTGGTGCGGTGGTAGCGCTTCGGACGGGTTCGGGTTTGGATGAGTTCGGATGGGTTCGGTTCGGTTCGGGCGCGGCTTCGCAGGGTCTGCATTCCGCGACGCCTCGGCTATCAACGTTAATATCGACAGTGTAATTAAAAGGACTCACAACTCATTAATAATGTAAGTAAGTAATACGGGCGCGTGGTTTTTCATTGATTCAGGCTGAGAGTGGAGGCGAGAGCGGGGCCGGTGCGGCGGGCGCCGAGCGGCGCATACGTTTAGCCTGGCCCTAATTAGCATAAGTAATTATTGCTCCTCTTGTAGTGTAATCAAGGGAGCCCCTTAATTGCCATTTCGATAGCCAACTATCGCCGCGAACGCGCCGACCGATAATGCCAAGCCAAGTCATCATTGCAGCCAGGCGAACACCAAGACACCTACACATCAAAACTTATATTGGGAAATTATAGGTAGTGAATCATAATAGGTATAATAATAATAATAATAATAAACTCTTTATTTGCACTTAATAAATATACAAAAAAGGCGAGCTTATTGCCACTTGGCAATGTCTTACAGCTAACCTAAACATAGTGGTACATGCGCGCATTGTGAAAATAAAGATTATTACATAACATACGGATAAGTGGAAGAATTTAAGACTAATAATGCCCGAGGAGAGGAAATTGGGAGAGGAACAGGAGAGAAAGGGAAGAACTGGTTACTTCTTAGAAAGGTAGTAATCCTTAAGGTGAGTCTTAAACGATGGTAAAGAAGGCGAGTTTCGTATATTTGCTGGGAGATCGTTCCAGAGTCTTGCACCATGGACACAGAAAGAATAGGAATAGAAATCACTAGTCACTAATAAGTCAAATTATAAATCACAATAGATATAAGATAGGTACAGCTCTCTCCAGAAACATTGCATTAACGGCAATGGATCATCTATAGCAGATAGCGACTGTACCACAAGCTAGCTGAAAATACAGAAATAGTCTCACGATTCTGGTTGTTACAAGTATGACCGCTGATATTTCATAATGTTATTGTCGAAGTTGTTTGTTTGAAAAACTTTATTGCACACACATTAGAGTATAACATGGTGGGCCTATTGTCAAGTAACAATATCTTACGATTATACCGCCAGGGTTATTGCGACTTAATGTTTTTATTAATGTTTATTTTACTATATAACAAGTTTAATTTCTGTAAAATAGTGGTCATAATAAATGAGTAGGTATATTATTATATTCATATTCATTTTATTAGTATACTGGTATACAAGTCAGATACAGATTAGCAAACATCCATAAAGATTAGTAAAACAAACATTTTTTTATCGTAAAGAAAAAATAAAAATAAATTAACAAAACGGAGAAAAAAACACAAGAATAATGTAAAAAAAGGAAATACAAGACAACATGCAAGGAGATCATTAAAAACTTTAGCCACCAAAGCATTTTAGACCTCACTCGAATAATATTCCTCCAGTGAGTAAAACGCCTTATCTATGAGGTACCTCTTAAGGCGTCTCTTAAACACGCCAAGAGATTGCGCCTGCCTAATGTGCTCGCTGAGTTTGTTGTAAACCGCTGGGCGCCGGCGATATAGGCTAGCCTCTCCGACTTGGATAATAACTTACCGAACGTAGCATGCTACGGGATCTTGTTGGATAGTGATGATGCACACCATTCATTTCAAAATCGGCTAGATTTCTGCGAACGAACAGCGCTACTTGCATTATATAAATGAACGGCAGCCTCATGATGCAGATATCTCTAAACAGAGGCCTAGCTGGCGTATCAAGCGCCACACGTGCTATTGTGCGGACTGCACGCTTCTTCATAACGAAGGCCCTCCGCCTGTCGGCTGTTCGCCCCCATAACTCCGCGCCGTACGTTAGCAGTGGATGTACATATAATAACATAATAACCATAATAATAAAAATAAGGCAGAAATAAATATGTTAAATCAATATCGAAGGATGGGGGTAATTTAAACTTTAATTAAATGTCTCCTAATAGACTTTTTAAACTCATATTCTGGCCGCGTACCATATTCGGGCCGCCTGCACTGCAAATGAGTTGGACATGAAAATTGATAAATTCTAAAGTATATACCTATAGCCAGTAATAGATTTTCTTGAGAGCGTAATGGAAGGCTAGGGGATGAAAGCGAAAAGACTGTAAAAACAAGAAGGCGTGTTTAAATGAAGTACACGAATGAGTATGGCGAGTATGTGAAAAATGATTTTTTTTATTTTTATTTATTCGGTAATTTACAATTACCTACAGTAAATGAAGATATACAGTTACAATATCATAGCCGAGAATCCAGTAGCAAAAAAGTGATACCATGCTATGCTAGAAACCGCCTAACTTATCAGGAATCAGGAATTTACAACGAAACGCAACGTGTATATGGCATCCATAGTCCCAAAAATTGATAAATCTTCTCTCATTTTTATTATGGCGGCTTTCGTGGTATGTCAGTATGGCGTCGTACTATAGATGGCACTCTAAACACACATATAAGGTATTCTATTTTAAAATAAAATAATTATATAATAATAAAGGAATTTTTAAATCATATTTATTTTTATTTATTTATTGGTCCACAAAAAAAATTACACCGTTAGCACTTAACATAGATTGTGTTGCTCCTAACTAGGCAGAGCCTGTTCTAAGGAGAACACCAATATAAATAATTAAAAAATACATAACTTCCAAACTAAAAATAAAAAAATTGAATCAAATCAAGTTAAAATGAAATTCTCACTACACCAAAATAATATTAGAACTATAGACAAGTAATACTAAATAATAATAATAATATATAATAGCAATAATAAATAATCATTTATAATAATAACTAATAATAAATAAGAATTAATAAAAATACGTATATAAAATAAATAGAAAATAAATATATTTATTTATTTTAAAATTGTGATGAATGTTTTCTCCGTCTCTCTCCTACCAAGGTTTATTAACCATGATGTAATGTGATATTTTTGTTGTTTGCTGCTAATTTCCAATATGTTCTCTTTACTCATGATATTAACCATTCTTGGAGCAAGAAAGCTGTAATGACGTTGTCCAAAAGACGTTAGACGTTTCGGAACTTCAAAGTTTCCCTTATAACGACCTGATCTCTCCCTGTTTTCCGGAGAAACACAATATTCGTCTTCATTGTTGTTTTTTGCTTCATAGCTCTTATTATTTCAATATTATTTATATACATAAAGATGTAAATTTCACTTTCCTGAGAAGGAAAGTATTGTGGTCGCATTTTTGTGTATCTAAGCTGTATATCTGTATTTGGTTATGGCAAGAGTTGAAAAGATTGTGATTGAAATCGGTCCACCAGTGGTCGCGCTAGTCATACTTTAATATCGAAATATTGGACTTAGACTTAAAATTCGCTACACTGTTGCCTTGTCGGACCGAAATCTCGTATACGAGCGACACAAAAAACCGCCGTATTTAAGAAAATACTACATATTTTTTCTAAAATACTATTTATATATATCTATATATATTAAGGAATTTAACATGAACTTGTTATCATGCATTTAAACATACAAGGAGTAATTTAAAAAAACATCTAATTATATTAACAATAATAAATACTGAATGTGAAGGATGTGTCATCTGCAAACAGAGTAATATTGTCACCTTGCAGCCTCTAAGGACACGCATCCCGGCAGGCCATTAGATTCCAGGTGCAAAAGGACAGAAGTCGAGTGTGATGCGGAGCGGTGCGGCGCGGCGCGGCTGGCGCATTGCGCCCGAAATCTCATTACCCGCGAGCCCATTAAGGCGTAATTATATCGCGCGAAACGGGTTTTTTAGCCGGTTAATATCGGCACTCGTAATAAATTGTAAGTTGGCGCGTTAAAAACGGCCCACCGTTTTATTACAATATTCATGAATGTCCGCGGAGCGGCGCGGACGCCGACGGCCGCCGCGCCCCGCCGATTTAGGGCGGGCGGGGAATCCCAGGACGGAACGCCGTTCCATCAAACGACTGCAGCCAACACAATTACCCACCTAGTGTTGTGAACATCCTGTTGTTTGGCACGATCATAGAATACCATAGTATTATAAGGATACGAGATAGGGCAATCGTGCAGCGCGGTATGAGGCGAGGGAGCAGGTACCGCGTATCAGATGGCTACATAAATGTCAGTATTTAAAGTGCTACTAATCATCATCATCATCATTTATTTTCGTCTCACAATGCTACATACTTATGTATAAATAACAAAGTTTTTATATACGTACATTTTATATACGTACATATATATCTATCATTTGGTCGCCTCAGTATACAGTCTACAAAAATAGAGTTGAGAGACTCCAGAAGTACCTACTTCGTGAGACATCTTGATTTCAAATCGTTCAAACCTCCGAAAGTTACTCAGAGAGACTTAGCCGTCATAACATGGACTCACTCGAGGATAGGCGCCTCCAATATGATATACGTTTTCTGTACAATATTATTAATAATAAAATAGACAGTCCCTATTCTGTTGGCAGAATCTCTTACCGAATCCCAAATAATAAGACAAGGGCTGGCGATTTATTTTATCTACCGAGAGTCAATACAAATTATGGTCCAAATATGTATTTTAAAGAGCACTTCGATCATATAACCTAAAATTTCAATGTTTGGATATTTTTAATTTATCTTCAAATACTTGCTTCGAAGAAATTAGAAATACGATAAACAGCCTTCGGGTTTGATAGGTATTTTTTCGTCCGTTAGATACGTAGGCTGTGGTAATGGTTACTTCACTATAACAATGCTTTCTAGCCAGTATAATATTTTCAATAAAAGTATATATGTATATTAAAATTATAAATACATTGTGATGTATATTATATATATTTATATTAACTATACTTTTACATTTTATTATTACCTTATCGTATTATTTATATTAATTTATTATTTGTGCACATTAAGAATATCGGCGTTCTGCATTTCTGTCAGATATGCAGATATAATTCATCATTACATCACCAAGATAACAGAAAGGTTTAAGACTTCACTGATTTCCGACCGATAATCTTTATCAAAAGATCTGTTAATATTGGTAGTGAGCGTATTATATCGGACCCAACTGCTTTTCTTTGTCAACTAAAATTAGAATAAGTTCATGTAAGTGTGACAGGCCAATACGTTAAAGCAGAATATGAAATGAATGACCGTCACTTTCCAGCAAAAAAACTACCAATCGAATATAAAGCGGCATAATCTAAGACAGGACGAAATGTTTTCAAATTATGTAATACATATGGTTTTATGTTTGGCAGGTAGTTTTTGTGCAGGAAAAGATACGATCGCTCATTTTACATTTCGCTCTAACGCATTGTTCACGAAGAAACGCAATCGTGCCCACTGCCTTGTTAAATAACAGCACTGGTATCATCTGTGAATTCGGTGACTATTGATTCAGACAAATTTTGGCTCAGATCGTCTTTATAAATTTTGAGCAGCAGTGATCCGAAAATTGACAAGCAGTTCTCCAATATTAAAAGATCGGTTTGAACGCAACCAAAGGCACGACTATGGTCACAAAACATAGCACATTAAAACATTTAGTTATTAAGAAAAGCTAGGTACCTACTTAAATGTAGTAAGTATATTATAAAATAGATGAAGTATATAAAAGAATTCAGAAACTAGCGAATAGGAATAGAGAAGTGGATCAACGATACAAGGAAACACCAAACAAAAGACAAGACTGAAAATTCAGAAAATATTAGGTAAATATTGTGGACAAAAGAAGTCAAAACAGTAGACACAAAGACATTAAATAATATTTACTGCCCTCAAATCATAAACAGATCCTCACCCTCCTACTTTTTTATGTCGGCTTTAAGTTGTTAGTATATCGGCTTTAGGTCGATTGATTTATCTTTCCTTATCTACCCTTCAACCTTAAAATTGTGCTTACTCCTAGAGTGACCGGTTTACCGTCTCAGGAGCACTCCTAGTTAGTGTGGCACAATTCATTAATTCATGGAGACGAGATACTACCATTGATTATATAGGGTATAAGATTGCTCAATGCCATAGTAAGTTTTGGCAACCATTCTGCGTCGGGGACATGCAGGTGGCGCTGATAGCATTGCCCGGCGAAACTAATAACAATTTATTTAGCCATCTACAATATAATAGCATTGATAATGAATAGAAAAAATTATAAACGACTGATTGATAATAAAAACCCAATAATTTAACCGATGATAACATTCTGTATTAGTGTTATCAATAATTATTAGTGCCATCTATCGCATTTATACATATATATGCTGATTACATTACAGTAATAATACGGAGATATTAGAACCATAATACCATCTATTAGACTGTTTGAACATTAAAGTGCCTAATTATTATGAATTAAAAACTGTACACCAATTTAAAAACTGACATCTTGATGTAAATAATATTAAAATAATATGAGTTATTACTTAAAAAATTGTTTGTTATTTCATTATCATTTTATTTTAAGAAAGATAGCGTATAGAGCGCCATCTAAAGTGCGCCGCCATACTGCTATACCAAGAACGTCACCGTATTGAACATAAGAGAAGATTATCTAAGGATATTTGGAACTGTGAGTGCCATCTACTCGTTGCGCTTTGAAGTAAAATCTTAGTTGCCAAATCGTGGTACCACCTTGAGCAATCTAATACGCTATATAATCAATGCTACCTACCTACTTCATTATTTCTAGAAACACCGAATTCTGGTTGCCATAATTGGAAAGCGAACGGAATGCCTGATCAAAAACTGATATTTATGGATAAAAAGCAAAAATCTTTAATAAAATATGTAATTCGAGGTACAATCAATTAATTAGTTTTGTAGATGTTTAAAAAACTTAAGTTAAATCAATAAAAGCTTCATCCGCATCCATACCATTGTCTTCGTCAATGGCGGTTGTAGTATTTGTACTTGTGGTAGCGATAGTAGAAGTTGACGCGCGCGAAGGGTTTGGAACTGCTGGAGCAGTTGATTTCTTCTTCTTATTATCTTTCACGGAAGCAGAAGACTGCGCATCGGCTAGGCTTGAGATTCGAGCTTTCTGGAATAACGATTTGATGTTTCATTATCGCAACAATCTTGCACATTTAAGCTGAATGAGCATCACTTGTGAAACTAACTCACCAGGGAATGATTTCGTCGCACCAAAAGTTTTAGGTCGTCTGCGTTTATCGTGGCTCTTTTGGCATGTCTGAAAATAATTTAAAAAAAGACATAGTGGAGTGTCGTATACTATGGGACGCAGTACCTACACAGTATAACATGACGTAGTTTCGCGACCTACTGTTTATTAATGCTGGGGCAACTCCGATGTGTACGAATCTATGAAATTTGACAGGAAATCCTTTGACGTTCGCGTGTTCATTGTTCATTTGTTATTCATTTTTCGACAGAACAACATTTATTATGCTGTTAGATAGTTGTTTAGGTATACAAATAAGATGTTTTATAATTGCGTTGATATAATAATTTGATGTCGGTGGTCGAAAAATATTTGCCATTTGTAAACGTGTGAAAAGCAAGCGTTTTGGTTTTTTTTTCGATTCGTAATTACCCGTAAATGAGTCCAAACGCAAGAATACAGATATGATAGATGAAAAAAATACGTCATAAATTATCTATAGGTATAAACTTTCATATGTCTTGTATGTCCATTATTTTGCTCGACAACTGTATACATGCATTAGGTACCGTCGAATCGCCTTACTTGAGAGTGTATCCTTTCTTGAGACAAAACGTCGATTAAATTTTGATTGACTTTATTTCCGCATTTCAAAAATTTCCATACCAACTGTTTCTGTTATCGGAACCTTCAAGCGTGTAGGTTGCTTGTGCTTGTATTTTTTCTTTTTATTGAAGAGATTTTTGCTCATATCAGATTACGAAGTCGCGGCACGACGGTAAGCTTTGTTTTTAACGAAATAAACTGCGAAATATATCGTGATGTAGAAGAAGAAACATATTTATTTAGTGTACTACTAAATAAAAGCCATTTCAAAACTATTTGCATTAATGCAGTAATAAAAATGAAAATTTTTGTAAGGTTTTGGGTTTTTTTATTGGTAGTATTTTTTTTCAGGTTTTGAAGGTAGATTTTAAGTTTTTTAACGTATATTTTGTAAGAATTGAGAAGATTAACATGCATGCCATTGATTCGGCACGACAAATTAACATTAATAAACGATTTAGTTTCAGTATTTCGGTGATTTTTTCGATATTTTTTTTTTAAATATAAATTTTCCGAAAGTTTTTTTGTTTTTTATTCATAACGATTCATAAGTTTAAAAATGTCTCAAGTTAAAACATAAGGATCTAACATGATTCTTTCGCGTATTTTTCATGCCTGTCTCAAGTATGGCAACTTTGGCAACTAACATGAGACAGTACGTTTTTTTAACACGCTTTTATTAGGTCGACCTGTATGTAACTAACTATGTAATGGAATCTAAGGTAACTAATTTAACCATCTTCCAAGGATCGTAGCGTCATGAAAATTGGCAGCTGTATGTAGTTCTGATGACAATACAATAATATGGTACTGTCGAACTGATCTGATGATGGAGTCGGATATGAACTGGAACTTCATGATGGAACTTCGTATCATAGCCGTGTTTGGACTTGTTAGAAAAGTCTTGGAATGAACTTTGACCACGATTAGGTTTCAAGGTCTGATGATGAAGCCGGAGCATAGGCACTGGCATTCCATGATGGAATATCGTATCATAGCCGTGTTTGGACTTGTTAGAAAGGTCTTGTAATAAACTTTGACCACGATTAAGTTTTAAGGTCTGATGATGAAGCCGGAAGACAGGAATTGGCATTCCATGATGGAATATCGTATCATAGTCGTGTTTGCACTTGTGAGAAAGGTCACGTAATGGACTTTGAACACGATCAGGTTTCAAGGTTATAACAAACCTATATATATTGACTTGTAAATATTGAGTGTAAATAGTGTAAATATTGACATAGGTGCCTGTATAAAATGTATATAGACCTGTACATGGAGAGTGTAAATAGAATATTTTTTTTGGTTTTTATGTGCATTTATGAAAGCGTGTTTTTAGTGTTTTTTTTTTAAACTATTAATTATTTAGTGTATGAAAATCTAATTTAATATTATACACTTGCGAGCAAATAAATCGACTCACCCCCTCAGTTCGGATAAAAACTAGTTTTTTTCTAAAATGACTAACCGCATGTACATCAAATATATACTTTTATGAAAGCATAATTATTTAGCTTTCTAATGACACCTTTTTTATAAAAATCGGATAAGAAGTTTTAAAAATAATAATAACTGAACGGAAGTATTGGAAAGTACGCTATTCGTCGCAAAAAGTTTCCGCGTCTTAATCACTCATAAATTCCCCTGGAACAGGTTTATTTTTAGCAGTCACTTATTAGTAATTGACGCGAAAAAATCTCCGTAAGCCAAACTCATTATTATCGTAAAAGTATGTATACTACACCAAAAAAGACCGCTAAGGGCATTGCTTTATTGCAGCAGGGCCTTAGTCAATGTACAGTTGCTCGTCAAGTGGAATTTAGTCAGTCTGCCGTCTCAAAAGTAAAAAGGAGGTTTGAACAAACTGGTACCATCAATCGGAGACCAAATAGCAGCCGGTCCCGATGCGCTTCTGAGAGAGACGACCGTTACATCGCTTCGACGTTATTACTGCAAAATCGCGACCTCGCTGGCGTTAATGTACAGCAGGAGCTGAGACAAGTTCAAGGGGTAGCTGTCAGTCAGTGAACGATCAGAAGACGCTTGAAAAAATCCAACCTCGTTCCAAAAAGACCTCTCACAGGCCTTAAATTGACCACACGCCACCAGCAAGCGCGCCTTTAATTTTCTCGAGAGGACGTCAGTTGGAGCCTATAGCAATGGCGGTCAGTTTTATTTAGTCACAGAATAGGCTGGGTATCCAGGCGTCCAGGTGAGTAATTTTCGCAGTGCTGCTTCGCTGAAACAGTCTCCTACGGCGGCGTTTCCTGCATGGTGTGGGCTGGCATTTCTTTAGAAGGAAGGTCCAACCTCGTTTTCGTGCCAGGGGGAGGTCGGAGAGAAGGCCTGAATGCTGAACGCTATATCAAATTGTACTTCTGGATCATGTCATACAGTATGAACGAGTTATTGGAAAAAACTCTGTTTAATACATGATAATGCACGGTGTCACACAGCGTGTATCACTCGGCGATTCTTAGGTGAAGTTGGTTTGGAGACGATGGACTGGCCAGCTCTCAGTCCAGACATGAATCCCATCGAAAATTTGTGAGACGAGCTGTAGCGAAGAGTTCGAGCCAGAAATCCGGCAACTTCTAATATCTACGAGCTCAAGATCGCGTTGTTAGAGCAATGGTATGGGATTCCTCAAGACTTGCCCAAAAATCTGATCAGGACGTTGAGGAACCGCATGCGAGCTGTCATCTGGGCAAGGGGGGGGGGGGGTAACACTAAATATAAATTTATTTAACTTTCCTTCTTAGGTTTGCATTTTCCGTTTTAATTTCATTTTAAATATCTCCAGTTTTCTACTGCTGAACATCCATTTGACTCCCCTTTTTAAATATTATTTAATTTTAAAAAAAAACCTAAGCGGATTTTCATGATTATGATATTAACGGACAGCTAACAAAACAAGGGTTTTAAAAAATATATAATTGTATGTATCTACTTAGCCATTTCTGAAAAAAATAAGTTTTTTTCCGCACTGAGGGGGTGAGTCGATTTAGTTGGTTTGAAAATTGGTTGAAAGTTTATTGCCGTCATTAAATCCATTGTGCATTTATTTTTTGTTTTAAAGTCAAAATCTTTCTCAAGTAAGGCGACTCGACGGTAGGTAGGTACTTGCATATAAAAGTCCACAATTAATCTAAAAGAGCGAAACAAAACAAAGAGCAATAACCCGATTGGGTCTGGATAAAGCTGGATATTTTTTACAAACTGTCATGTACATATATTTTTTACAATCTGTCATCAAGTAAGTATACTTACAATCTGTCATACAAATACTATGATAAAAAAAATAAAAAAAATCTTCGGCATGTTTTAGAACTATAATTAGGCAAAAATTAAAATAAGTTCTGCTAACTACGTTTAAAAGTTGCCCTTCATGGAATAGTTCTCATTTATTTCGTTGTTATGTTGCTTTTTAATATTTATTTTCAGGTTCATTATCATTTTTTAAGTAAACCTTTATCTTGAGATATGTAGGGTTGGTTTTTATTGGTGAACACCAGACAGGTGGGTGATTCTACATAAAAAACAAACCAAAAAAAACACTTTTTTTAACATAGAAAAATGATTTTTTGATATTAGATGGTTTTTGCTTATATGAAATTATCTTATATATAAAAACTCAGTCGAAAAACATCTAAAGTTCTTTTTTGATTTATGCCTTTGGTACTGAGGACGAAAAGAGGACAAAGTTTCCTCGGGGACAAAGTCCAAAATCCAAAAACCACATTTTTATTACAGGTGTTTGTATAGAATAATATTTTGTAGACAAAAAAATCATTGTATAAATAACCAAAAAAAAATAAAAGGTTTTGAAAAAAATAAATCTTCTTTCGGTGTAAATTTCTTAATTATTTCCATGTACAAAATCACCCACTGCGCAGGTGCTCACTAATAAACAGTAATCCTGTATATTATGAATTTTAGATTCACGCGATCCATGGTTCTAGTTCCATTGAAAGACGACAGTTTACTGCGTTTTTGAATCATTTCGTTTTTATAAGTGATAACTACCAATGTATAATTATATTGGCTAACTATACTTCGACATAAAATAATACCAGGTTTAGGTTTGTTTCGGATTCTACTAATCGTGTCCTGGTTGTTAAAGACGTGATTGCCATCGATAGCAAATTTTTGCTGTCATCGAAATTAAATATTCCGTGGATCCTACTGTAAGTATGTTTAAGTGAATATTGTTTTTTTTAATAAACAAACATGTGTCGCACTGGAAGGCTTTTCAAAAACGATAAAATAAAATGGAACGGGTTTAACTACCTATTTATTACGTGCCCAAATAAACTCTCTATAATATATACCTACTTAACTTTAATATACAAGGTTATGTTTTAAAATAAAGAGGAAATCATTTTTTTACTAGTTTGCTCACTGTGAGTGAACAACCACTCTCCTTTGGATTCTACCGACATTTCTTCTCCTTTCTATCACGTGTTTGACATACTTAGCAAAAAGTTCCAGATCAGTTGCATACACCTGGAGCTTCTTCCAGGCCAGTTCAGCAATCAGCTCCATTGCAGGGATATCCACTTCCAACCCTTGGAAGTGAGCCGCCTCTCGGCAAATGGCTCGGACGTCGCGATGGACAGTCAACCGTAATTTCTAAAAAAAAATGTTTTAAAAAGACAGAGCCATCTATCAAATCAATACGTAAGTATCTGCTGGCGGTTCGTGTCTTCGCTGTTCTCACTTTCACACAAAGCGCCACAGATGGCGCTGTAATCGGGTTAAAAATCGAAAAAATAGCAACACCGTGTCGGTAAGAAAACTAACCTGCTCAAGTGTCAGATTTTCAAATTGGTTACCGTCCATGGTTTGCACTGAGATTCTAAGAAATAGTTTAGTTCTGTTCGTTCTCACTGAAACTTCAACGTTTTCGTAACAAAATTGTACTTTGAACAAAACGGATATCACTAAACGGCGACCGGCGTCCGATTTTATCGATTGTCAAACTGACAGCCGGACCCGGTGTTGCTAGATCAACAGATTTTTCCCGAAATTCGGGAGGGAATAAAAAACAACCGAAACTCAAAGAAAAAATATATTTTTTAACATAATTTGTTACAGACCATAAATTCCGAATAATTTACAAGTAACAATCCGGTAAATTTACACAAACATGCAAATACGCAAAGCTGAAATGCTGAGTTTTAAAAATAAAGAATATCAGTCATGTCTGGGACGTTTGCTCTAAACTTTTTTCACGATTTGCACGACATCTTCGTCGGAAAGGACGTGTTCAATTCCGACTTTTTGCGGCTGATGTTTCACTGATGAGCCCCACACCAAAGCGCTGCAAAAGTAAATTCAGTGTTTAATTTAGACTAAGTTGCTTCAAAAATAAATTGGCAAATGTTTTATAATTATTATGCACTACTAGTAAATAAATAAATAAAATAAATAGTTGAGGAAAATCCAATTTGTGCAGATTTTTCAATTAATTTAAAAATAATACAATAGTAATGAATTTTAATTTCTATATGTAATCGGTGATTCCTAATCAATTAAAAAGTCCCAGATAGTGTTAGGGTTGTTATACTGGATACCAGCTAGTGATTGTCCCTTAGTGCAATCCTACTAAAACTCACCATGAAATCGATAGCTGGTCTCTCAATGCATAATTGTGAGAGTTCTCTATTCGAAGTATTTTTAACACGCTTTTATTAGGTCGACCTGTATGTAACTATGTAATGGAATCTAAGGTAACTAATTTAACCATCTTCCAAGGATTGCAGCGTCATGAAAATTGGCAGCTGTATGTAGTTCTGATGACTATACAATAATATGGTACTGTCGAACTGATCTGATGATGGAGTCGGAAGATATGAACTGGAACTTCATGATGGAACATCGTATCATAGCTGTGTTTGGACTTGTGAGAAAAGTCTTGGAATGAACTTTGACCACGATTAGGTTTCAAGGTCTGATGATGTGGTTTTTACGTGCATTTATAAAAGTGTGTTTTTAGTGTTCTTTTTTAAATTATTAATTTATTTAATATTACTATTCATTGAGTAGGTATATAGCGTATTAGATTAATCAATGACTTACTACGATATGGAAACCAGTATTTTACTCCCAAACACATAGTGTAAATGGCACTTATAGTTCCCAAAATTGATTATTATGTTCAAAATGGCAACTTTCGAGGAATAACATTATGGAAGCACACTGTAGATGGTGCTTTAAACCGCCTATATGGTATAAAATAAATAAAAATAAAAAATAAAATACAAACAGAGCTGCAATGGAATTCACCGACCAAAGTCGGGCCCATCATATACTATTATTAACTTCTGGGGGTGAACGGTGGATTCCGGACTAACGACCGGCTGTGGTAGGTTTAGGACAGCTGTCTTGCCACATGTGAGCGTTCAGCTTACCGCCCATTAACTCCCCCTTCGAAGCCATACAATTTGAGATGCGGAAATCGCCGTTTCAGATATTTTTTCTAGAAAGGAGTTTATTATTTTCCTGGAGAGACCAAGATCTTTAATACCTCGCTGACCTTTAATAGCGCTGACGTTTGAATTGTAGTTTCTCTTAGAGAACGCGAAGAAGAAGATTACATCACAACAAAAATATAGCGTTTCAGGAAAACGACGATTACTCCGAAACTACTATACGGATCGTATAAAGAAGACCTTTTTATGTTCCTGTTAAAATTTGCTATTAGATACGTGTAACGTCGTTTTGTATTGTAAACCCCCTGATCATCAGGATGACAACAACGAAAGAGTTGTGACAGCCGGAGAGACGGTGGACGGCGTGAAAGAACGCATCGGGTCGATGGCCTTGCAAGCCAGACCCGATTATTTATAAAGCAAAAAAGAAAAAAAAGGAAATATGCCCCCAAGCGGCCTATCAGGGGGGGAGAATTCCCGCTACCCCAGTAGAAACCCCAAACAACGACACGGCTAAAACGACACCGGACCTTGCTTGCCCTATCTGCGGGAAACAATATAAACGATTAGCATGGTTAAATAAACACATTGCTGGGCACGATGATAGCGACGCTGAACGTCAGTGTCTTAAACCGTCGCAAGGAGTCACGGACAGAGTTGAACCTCACATGTCCCTTGACTCCACATCTGCCCGCAGTTTGTCACCCGACCGGTCTCCTCTACCCGCGCAAATCGTATCCTTCCCTCCTCTAAAATTCCCTTCACTTGCGAAAGAGGACTGGGAATTTCATAATAATAATTTAACTCCTATTCTTGACCACTCTGTGAACCGTAATGCCCCTGCCAGCGTCCAGCTGTCATCCTTCCAGGTGGCGGTCCATGAATACTTCTCGGGTGTTTACCCAAAATCTACCCATGTCGACCCGGTTCACAGAGAAAACGCATTTAAGGCAAAGCTCCGTAGGCAAAAGCGGCTACTTCGTCGCCAGTTACGTGAAGCCAAGAAAGCCGGGGATAAAGCCCTCTGCCACAACTTCTCGCGCGCGTACCGCTCTATACTAAAACTCATACAGAGCGTAGCAACGCAAAACGACAAACGCAAGGCAGCATTTCTCAAATCCAAAGAGGAAGCCCGGTTCGACAAAAACCGTTTTAACTACAGCAAAACGGTTTTGTCTGCCGCCAAGGGAAAAATCCAAATCCCGGAAGATATGGCCACGGAATACTTTTCGACCACGTATGAGGACCCAATGCGGCTCCATAATTACAGCCCTCCGCCGGGCATTACACCTCCGCCCCTGCCTACGGTAGCTTTTGCTTCTCAACCTCCATCACTAGATGAGATTCTTAATCAAGTAAAGAGGAAGCCGTCGGGCTCTACTCCGGGTCCCGATGGTATTCCCTATTTAGTATACAAAAAATGCCCCTGCCTTCTGCAATATTTAGGATCCATCTTCCGAAATATATGGAATAGCGGTGTAGTCCCACAGAATTTTGGCCGAGCGACAGTCATCTTAATTCCGAAGGTCCCAGTTTGCACCGGACCAAAGGACGCTCGGCCCATTGCTCTCACAGACACTGTGGCCAAAATCTTTTTTAGCATAGTCCACACGAGGATGAGCGAATTCATGCACCGGAATGAGTACCTTGGAGTATCAGTTCAAAAAGGCTTCATGCGCGGCGTCTCGGGCTGCCTCGAGCACAACTCTCTCCTGGCTGCTGCCATCAAGGATGCGAGACAGCACGAACGCCAAATCAATGTATGCTGGCTCGACCTAGAGAATGCCTTTGGGTCAGTCCGACACAGTCTCCTCCACTTTGCACTCCGCTGGTACAACTTCCCACCAGTCGTGCGTGACATTGTAGCCTCCTACTACAACTGTCTGACTTTCCATGTTAAAACGCAAGAATGGACTACCCGCTCTATACCATATTCAATTGGACTATTTCAGGGCTGTTGCCTCTCCCCGACGATTTTTAATATAGTTTTTAATATACTTCTGGAAAGCCTGAGCCAGTTTGACAGGAAGTGGGGCTACCGTTTTAAAACAGACGGCCAATACACCTCGTCGTGCCTCGCTTTTGCCGACGACCTAACTTTCATCACCAGAAGCCCCAAGCAGCTTTCCCTGCTATTACAGAAAGTGGAGCTTTTCTGCGACTGGTCAGGCTGTATAAAAGTGAAGCCCTCCAAATGTTTTTGCCTTGGACTCGCCCGCATGGGCACAAAATTTACATCCTATGACCCCAAATTGGTCTATAAGGGCTCTAATATCTCCCTTATAGACCCAAACAATCATTTCAAATTCCTCGGCAGAAAAATCACCCATCAGGGAAAAGACGTCTCGGGCGATCATGTTATAGAGCATTTCAAAAGTTGCCTGGCGAAAATAGATGCCTTGCTAATTTCTGGCCCTCGTAAGGCCTGGATCTATGACAATTATCTAACGTCACATTTGTCATGGCCCTTTCTTATTTACGATTTTACCAAAACCCAACTGTCCCGTCTAGATGCACTGGTGACAGCTAGTTTAAAATCCTGGCTGTCCTTAGCCAAACC
Organism: Micropterix aruncella; assembly: GCA_944548615.1. Classification (NCBI taxonomy): domain Eukaryota; kingdom Metazoa; phylum Arthropoda; class Insecta; order Lepidoptera; family Micropterigidae; genus Micropterix; species Micropterix aruncella. The sequence continues at coordinate 613,253 of OX155958.1, read as the reverse complement.
AGCTGACCCCTCGACTCTCTTCAGGTCCAAACAAAATTTTGGGCTAGCGCTTAAACTGCCCTCTCTGCTCTACGCCAACTCCAGAATAACCAAAAATTCGATTCTGTGCAATTCCAAAGATCCGGCAATATCGAAGCACGTAATAAGTGGCTGTAGTGATTCAAATGAACTACAAGCCCGCGTAGACTTCCACAAAAGGTTCCTTACTGGAATCAGCCAGAATGGCACTGGTCTGGGGTATGGCAGTACAACCACGAGCGACGTGGACTTGAAGAAGTCTCTTTTGCGGGGAGATTACGACAGCAAGAGTATGGCTCATGCTATTGGCCTTCAATGCCAGAATGACTGGACAACAATTGGTGACTTTTGCATTCCGCCTCCAATGCACTGGAAGGTAATGCTCTATGACTGGACGCCAGAGATGCTGAAATTTTATTTGAATGCCTTTCAGCATACACTTCCAGACCCCAGTAACCTCGCTCGTTGGAGCTTTGCCGAGGATAGTTCTTGTCCCCTCTGTAGCAATACCCCTTGCACAGCTAGACACATTCTAGCTGGCTGCAAGGTGGCCTTAGATCAAGGACGGTACACTTACCGCCATGACAAAGTTCTCGCTGTTATTCGCGAGGTAATTAGTCTCTCAGTGGCTCGTGCCAACAAGGGTTTGACAGTATCCTCCAAACCCCCAATACAGTTTGTGCGGGATGGCTCTAAAGGCAAAAAACATTTAACTACAAAACCTTTCTCAATAATCGAGAAAGCTACAGATTGGACTCTGGAGGTTGATTCGGTCTCTAAGCAGTATAAATTCCCTGAATGTCTCGGATGCACAGCCCTCCGTCCAGATATAACTCTTTACTCTCTATCTCGGAAGGTGGCTCTTATTGTAGAATTAACTGTTCCATGGGAATCAAATATCCCAAAAGACCACGAGTACAAATTAAATAAATACCATGATCTTGCAAATGCCGTAACCCGGAACGGCTTCACTGTTCACCTTCACGCGGTGGAAGTTGGCGCTCGTGGCCTGCCAGCTAAATCTCTATTTCACCTCTTTAAAGATCTTGGCCTTTCCAGAAAAATAATCAACTCTTAGAAAAATTATCTAAAACTGCGATTTGCGCATCTCAAATTCTATGGCTTCGAAGGGGGAGTGAATGGGTGGCAAGGTGAACGCTCACATGTGGCAAGACAGCTGTCCTAAACCTACCACAGCCGGTTCGTAAGTCCGGAATCCACTGCTCACCCCCCAGAAGTGTAAAAAATAGTATTATGATGGGCCCGACTCCGGTCGGTGAATTCCATGGCAGCTCCGTTTGTATTTATTTATAAGCATTATTCAGAATTATCTGTCAAAGTTGTGGTACAGAAAAAAACTGCCTTGTCCAACATTTCTATGTTTTTTCTGGAAATAAATCACCCTATACAACAAATTGTGAATACTTTTATAATAATTATAATATGCTTCATTCAACCTATGACTTCGTTTTACTTATACCCATACAAAAATAAAAAAATATTTGGTGTTGAAAATCAACATGAATATTGAAGTTTTTGGTTTATAGACTAAAAAATAACGAGTGTATGAAAAATAATGGACCAACTAGTTAACGACAGAGAATCTTCTCCTCTTTTCGCACATACCACAGGCCGTATGATTTATGTGAGGTATCAAGGGTAAATAATTGGAAAACATTGGCGCTGATCTCGGCTGGGACAGATGTCCCCTTTGCCGCTCTACGGTAATTTCAATTGTGGGACAATTGTCCCGTTTGCCGCTCAAGGGGTTAAAAAGGTGAAACAGATTTAGCTGGCAGGCCATGAGCACCAACTTCCACCGCGTGAAAGTGAACAGTGAAGCCGTTCCGGATGACGGCATTTGCGAGATCATGGTATTTATTTAATTTGTACTCGTGGTCTTTTGGGATATTTGATTCCCATGGAACCGTTAATTCTACGATAAGGGCCATCTTCCGAGATAAGGCCATCTTCCATTTCATTTTTCATCACCAAAAGTGACTGGATTTATTTGTAATATTTGAGACAGACATAATAATGAACTATGCTCCCACAATCATAAGGATTCTACAATTTAGTCTCGCTCGCACAGTGCATCGCTCGCATCGCAAGTCGATGCTGGTGTCAACTTTAAAAAGTTTTGTGCACACATTCCCATTGTCAGAATTTCGAAAATCCATCTCGTTTTCGGGCTTGTCTGAAAATCTCTAAATTCAACGTAAAGAACGTATAATTCACTGCATCGCTAAATAAATGTAAAGTGTCGATCGTAAACTACTTTTCAGCATAATTATAAATTCTATGGTTCTGATCCTGAAAGTAATGTAGTTCAGCGAAAAAACAGCTAATGACAAGTGGCAAAGATAGATGAGGAGGGATGGGGAGGGGGTTTAAACAGCTTAAAGCAATGAAAAATTATCAAAAAGGACAAATTCTTCACCCTTTTCCTACTAGTTTCCAAAGCTAAGGATCCAAATTATTGAATATTTGTTTTATTTGGCTCCTAATGGCTCCATGCATCTTTGTGCCTGATGACCTACTTAACAGAGTACTAACAGCGTAAACTACATATCAGCGTATTGATACATTCTATGGTTCTCAACCCCAAAAGTAATGTAGTTTAGCCTAAAACCAGCTAATGATGAGTGCAAAAAAAATATGAGAGGGGGAGGGGGGAATTGAACAGAACTGAATTGAATTGAATTGAACAATGAAAAATCATCAAAAGGATTTTCCACCCTTTTTCTACTAGTTTCCGAAGCTACTAGTCCAGGGGGTTCGGGTCCCTTTTCAATGCCACTGGTAACGACGCTATAAGTATGTACGTACTGCTTAAATTCCTTGACAATGGATCGATGCAGTTTGTTGCAGAAATCTTCCAGAGTGGTGTGGTCTGCGTGCAGAACGATGGGCGAGCTATAGTCGGGCAGCTGTCCTTTTGGTTTAGTATAAATTCGAACCAACTTCAAGTACTGCCACATCTTCTCCAGTAAATCGTCAAAGTTCCACTTGTGGTGCGCAGAGATTGGGACGCAGTGCGGTATCTTGTATATCACATCTAGCTCCTCAATTGAAATTTGATCTGTAGGCGGAAAATATACGGGTGAAGCTTGACGACAGGTACGACTTTGTACGTTCAAAAATAACTCTTACCAAATACAAAACGTACCTATTTTGTTTAAAAGGTATATACAGGGTACGTAGATGCGGTTGCCCTCGATGGCATCGATTAAATCGTCGGTCGTGGCGTCGAATCTCAGCGTTATGTCTGCGTTGTGGATTTTGTATTCTGACAGGATGGTTTTCACTGTGTCCGAGTCCAGTTCTGATTGCAGACACTATAAAATATAAAATATAAAGATATACAGGTGTGTACATACATACAGTGGAACCTCTCAAAACGAGTAAATCGAAAAACGAGCAAAAGAAAATGTGAAAAAATTGCTTTCTTAACGAGCGACATTTCGCATAACAAGTGACACAGAAAGGGGATCCTTAAAGAATTTAATTTCATCAAGATCCAGTTTCTGCCTCCCAACACCACTCCTTTACTCTAGCCCAGGAGTCGGCAAGCAATTTCAAGTGGGGTCCGGATACTGTTGAATTTTTTTATCAACGTCCAGAAAAAAAAACTCATAATACTTAATAGTCATCCTAAAATTAGGGAGTTAATGGGCCCTTGCTGAGTTGGCCACGAAGACCCATTCTGTTCAGGGTTGGTCACACTCACGGGTCAACACCTATCCGACGGCCTCCACGCATGAAGTGTGAGCCTGGGTAGGACTCTGGCCTTATGGTCAGTTTCCCCTGGGAATGAACCTTCTGGCGCTCCTGGACGTCTGCGCACCGTGCGGCGTAAGCCAATCGACTGTTCACTCTGACTAACAGTCGGGGGAGTCTGGAAGCAGTACTGTTTCCTATAGAGCGAGGGTGGTTGCGGACCTTACGGCGACTGCTCTTGAAACGACCATCGGCTACCCGATCCTGGGTGAACAGCCGGGCAAAGGACGCTGTGGTCCGCGATAGATTCGGTAAACACCGTTTCACCGCTTCGTAAGGGAGAGGACCGCGCGAGCGACCTCGAACTCGTAACCAATCAAGAGACTGGCGTAATCTGGTCACAATTGGAAGTAAGGGCGTGAGTGTAGGCCCGCCGGGTAACACTACTGGCTATCTCGCGGTTAAGGCGTTGGCCTCTTACGGGCTTGTGGCGTAGCTAGACGGTGGACTGTTTTGGCCTTAAGTATTCTGCGCTTACTCCAGGGAGATAGAACGATTAATCGTTAAAAGTTCCTGAGGTGACGCGCTCGCCCGCTGTAGTCGACAACTCTAGTCATCCTACAATTGTAATATTTTAAAAAGGGAACAATTTGAAGGGTTTTTTTTAAAAACATTGCGTATATATTTTAGATGATAATGATCATTAAATTGCATAGAGAGGTAAGTTATTTAACAATATTTGGCGGTCCAGGTTTGGACCATTCGTGGTCCGGATCCGGACTGCGGTCCGTCTGTTGCCGACCTAGGCTCTAGCCTATGGACCAGCAAGTTATTTCTAACTTTAAGAAACTCTACACTAAATCACTCTTCGAGCGTTGTTTTGAAGTGACCAAAGGGACAAATCTCACTCTCAGAGGATTTTGGAAAGATCACTTTCACATCGTTGCTTGCCTCAAGATAATTGACAAGGCTTGGGAAGGGGCTTCCAAGAGGACCCTCACGTCTGCTCGGAAGAAACTTTGGCCAGAGAGTGTTGTCGAATGTGATTTTGAGGGGTTTGAAACAGTACCTGTGAAGTCTACAGTGAACGGGATTGTGTCTTTGGCCAATATCATGGGACTCCAGGTGGATAAAAACGATATTGATGAGCTTGCGGAAGAGCAGTCAAGAGCTGACCGCCGAAAAGCTTATGGAGTTGCATCAAGCAAGAAGTTATGGGGACTTTGTTAGTGGAGGAGCTTCCTCTCTGCTATTTCTAGCAGAGCAACAATATTCTGGCGCAATAAGAGAAATGATGAAAGCATGGGAAACTTTTCAGCCTAATAAGGAAGGAGGTGGCTATGCGTGCTACAAATTTATTCAATAATAATGCTGTCACATTTTAACCAAATTTCGAAGCGTCGGCAAAAACATGTCTTTAGATAAAGACAGCTTTCTAGTAAAAAGGAATTAATTATTTGTCATAAATTCTTAAATAATAAATTCATAATAAAAAAAACATAAATTGCAATTGTTTATTGATTTTTTTTCCAAATCGAAATTGTATTCCAGGTTATTACGCTCCTTAACAATTTATAAGTAGTTTTTATTTGAATAAACAATAAAAATAAAATTAAAAAAAAAGTTTTTTTTCCACAAAAGTGCATTATTGTATTTTACATTAATTTATATATTTTTTTTCTCTTTTTGTTAATGCCATCTGTCTTCTAGATATGACATTCAGCAATTGTTGTGGCTCTTGAACATTTTCCTCTCTGATGTTCCTTTGATTAGCTTGACTGGACTTGAATGGTATGTGCCCAATGGCACATCCGCAATAATGGGTGCTAGCACATTATTATGCTAGCAAGTCTTGGGGCGCTCTCCTCTTCAATCTGCGGAAAGCCCGGTTTTTCATCAGCTTTGAAGCTAGTTGATTTGGATGATGTAGAACTCGCTTTTGGTAGGAAACCATTTTAGTTTTAATTTCTTCTTTCACTGTTGAGATTTCGAGGTCATGATGTAGACGGTCGTTCGTGACACACCATGGTGCATCAACTATTATTCTCAGCATCTTGTTTTGGAACCGCTGAAGAATCTCTATATTGGAATTGGCTGCTGTGCCCCACAGCTGTAATCCATAGGTCCAAATGGGCTTCAGGATGCATTTGTACACTACTAATTTGTTTTCTAGTGAGAGTTGTGACTTGCGGCCTATTAACCAGTACAGTTTCCTGAGCTGTTGACTTATCGCTTTTCTTTTTGTAAATATATGCTTCCTCCACGTAAGCCGTCTATCCAGGTACAGTCCGAGGTATTTAGCATCATTCCCTTGTGGTATTTGGATGCCATTTAATTTTACTGGTGGACATTAATTTATATAAGAAAAATTGTTTCGCCTAACGAGTGTTTCGCTTAACCCCTCGAGCCGCGAGATTTCGCGAGCGCATGTCTTTGAAAGACTATGTATAATTATGGAAATTATAGATTTATTATGGCGGCCGACCAAACTATTAATTTCTTCCAAACCGTTGTTGCACTTTAGAATTGTTGCATATTAGATCTTTAGAATACTAACTTTAGAGTTCGATCGGTCCCAACGAGGAGCAACTGTGCTTTTACGTTTGAGTCCGATCGGTCCCTTTGAGGCTCGAGGGGTTAATGAGTAAGATTCTGGAACGAATTATCCTCATTATGAGAGGTTCCACTGTAATAATATGCGGAGACAGCGGTTAACAAATATTATTATTAGGATTTGATGACAGAAAGAAATTGTTGGCTATGTAAAAAGTAAAGTTAAGAATGAACTTTTGTTTTGTTACTGTCTTTTCTGAAATCTTGGGTTGACAACTCGTTTTGAAACCGGTGCTATTGGCAATATCATTGATATATCGTAATAGATTGCTCAATTCGTACTAGGATTTGGCAACTATGATCTTACTACAAAACGCAACATGTGGATGGCAGTCATAGTTCCAAAAATTGATTAATCCTCTCTTATTATGTTCAATATGTCAACTTTCGTGGTATAGCAGTATGGCGGCGCTCTAAAAACGACGATATGATATAAATACAGTTTGTGCGGGTTGGCTCTAAAGGCAAAAAACATCTCACTGCAAAACCTTTCTCAATAATTGAGAAAGCTTCAGATTGGATTCTGGAGGTCGATTCGGTCTCTAAGCAGTATAAATTCCCTGAAAGTCTCGGATGCACAGCCCTGCGTCCAGATATAACTCTTTACTCTCTATCTCGGAAGATGGTCCTTATCGTAGAATTAACTGTTCCATGGGAATCAAATATCCCAAAAGACCACGAGTATAAATTAAATAAATACCATGACCTCGCAAATGCCGTCACCCGGAACGGCTTCACTGTTCACCTTCACGCGGTGGAAGTAGGCGCTCGTGGCCTGCCAGCTAAATCTTTGTTTCACCTTTTTAAAGATCTTGGTCTCTCCAGGAAAATTATCAACTCCTTTCTAGAAAAATTATCTAAAACCGCGATTTCTGCAACTCAAATTCTATGGCTTCGAAGGGGGAGTGAATGGGTGGTAAGGTGAACGCTCACATGTGGCAAGACAGCTGTCCTAAACCTACCACAGCCGGTTCGTAAGTCCGGAATCCACTGCTCACCCCCAGAAGTGTAAAAAAAAAATATAGTATTATGATGGGCCCGACTCCGGTCGGTGAATTCCATGGCAGCCCCGTTTGTATTTTATTTATATAGATGGCATTCTCTGTATTATTTCTGGGATGTAATAATCCTATATACAAAATACTAAAGATGGCAGTAATAATTGAATGTTATTATCATTATTATTAAATTATTTGGTTTTTATAATGAATCAGTCCTTTATAAAAAAAAACATTCTTTATCAATGTTATTATAGATAGCCAAATAAATTGCTACTGGTTTGGCCGTCAATGCAATCAGCGCCAGCTGCATTTCACTGGCATAGATAGGTTGCCAAATCGTACTATGGAGTTGAGCATTCAAATACCATATACAATCAATGATAAAAGTTAACAAATATGAAGATTTGATGACATGGGCCTGCGCAGTTGGGCTATTACGACCCATGTGTTAGGGTCAACTTAACTCAGGTCAGCTCCCATCCGGTAGCCTCCAAGCAGAAGTTCGAGCCCGGGTAGGACTCTGTGCCTGCGGGCCAGTTCCCCTGTGAATCGTAATTCGGTCGCTCCTATACAATTGGCGTATGTACCGTGCGCATCAGTCAATCAGCTGTGCATTCTGACTGATATGGCTTTGTTTCCTATAGAGCGGGTGCGGCTGTTTACTTAATGACAACCTCTCTGGAAAAGACCAATTGGCCACCCGATCCTGAGTGAAAGACGGGCAAAGGACTGAATCACCGCTTACTTTAGGTAAAGGACCGCGCAAACGACCTCGAACCTGTAACCGGTCGGGAGGATGGAGAAATCTGGCCATAACCGGTAGTGAGGGCGCTCGGTCTGCCTACTCGGTTAAACCAACCGATGCCGGGCGGTAAGGGTCCGAAAGAACGATCACATATTGTCATACCGGCCCGGGGTGACGGGTTCGCCCGTCGTAGTCAACGCCGCCCGACTGATCTGTCTCTCCTACGATGCGACAAATTTCATCAAGACCTTTTTTCTTTCCGTTGGATTTAGGGTTCTGATTATTCAATTGCATCCACAGCTCGGTGCCCGGCTTAGCATGGGTGACCGGAAAAGGCTCCCTAGCGGTACTAGTACACAATGTAACTTACGGTGGTATTTAAATTGATTCCGCCCTTGTCCTTTTTCCGGAAGTTGATGTTTGGAGGCTGCTTGTTCAGCCGGAGCCCGAAGCCTTCCAACTCGTGCTCCAGCAGTTTTTTGTGCTGGAGAGGCTTCAACACGTCCAGCACGATGAAGATGAGGCCGCAGGTCCGGGCCACCGCGATAACCTGCCGACCTCGACCCTTGCCGTCCTTCGCACCTGGAAGAAGTGGAAATGTGGACTCATTATTGGCTCTGGAAGAATAATCATTTTTGAAGGAAAGTAATTGGACGTCGGCTCCTCCTCAGTTGCATACCTAGATTTGTATTTTTTTTGCGTTATTGTAAAAAGGCATCATTCGTCCCAAAAAAAGATAGGTATTCGGTCTATCGAATATTCAGCAGAAAATCAACTGTTCGGTATTCAGTCAACAAGTAAATAGTACGGGGTGTTATTACTGCCTGGGCTTTTTTTTTGTGGGTGAATCAGTACAACGAAGTAAGCAACTTTTATTAAAATTTTTTGGAAAAATCTGAAAAATATACTTTTTTTTTGAAAATTAGTTTTTTTTATTTTTGTTTTAAATGTTATGAAAAGCTATGATCACGATGCGCTATCTAGCAGTTAGTAAAATGACGCTGATATTGTTTATTTGCGACTTATTACCTACCGCTAGATGGCGCAGCACACTCAAACGCTTCTCAAACCTTTATTTAACAGTCAACTTCTTCAAATTTTCAAATGAAAATAAATATATATACATACATATATATATATATATATATATATATATATATATATATATATATATATATATATATATATATATATATATATATATATATATATATATATATATATATATATATTTATATATATATTTTTTTCCAATTTTTTTTTATCAAAAGTTGCTTACTACGTTGTACTGATTCACCCACAGAAAAAATAGCCTGTGCAGTAATAACAGCCTGTATATCAAGAAGAATAAAAACCACGACTGCCGCTTCAGAAAGTGATCTATTGCATTTAATTATAATTATTTTTATTAGTTTTTTATAGGATATTTGTGGTTTATGTATTTATATACATAGATACATGAATATTTCCGGAATGTACTTAATCAGACCTTTCATTTGACCCTAAACACGGTTTATTTAAGTTAATTTATTGACATTTGGACATTTAGACAACTACTTACTTAATATGTAGACAGTTAATGTACCCTATGACACCCGGGATGATATAACGATTCTAACAATACCACAGACTTCTAAAACGGTTTAAGCGTTAAAAAGTTATGGTGGAATAAAGAAACGGAAAACATATGTGAGGGACCACCCCTCACAAGACTCCAGGTTGTTCGGTGTGAGGTGGTGGTATCAACTTACGAGTTATCTCCGTATTGAAAGACGGTTTTGAATGAAGTTGAAAGAATTTATTGATCGAAGGTTTGAATATTGCCAGTTATAACGTTTGCCGAATAGTTTACGTTGACGAGAGTGTAAAGATGCGCGACTGCGGTTACGAGGATATACGGATGAGGATTGTGCGTGTGCTCCTAGTATCTTGTACTGGGCACGGCTCAAGTCTGTGGGATTACAGACTGATGCTTCGAGACTTAAGGAGGATAAGGAAAGGAAACCAAGGAGCCGGATTCGTTGACCTAACTCGTGAGAGAGAGTGCCGAATGCCGTCGCAACCTTGGGGGAAGGTGATCACTCGGGGAATGATAATTTGGTTGCTTTTTTGCCAGATTATATAGTCCGATCAATGATGCAATCCAAAATATTCCGAGTAAAAGTATTGTTTCATCGTGCTGATTTATAGCTGCACGAGTCAAAATAATAGCTGAATTGTGTCTGTGGCTTTTACTGGAAATCGATGCATTTGTTGATCGCATGTAATGGACTTAAGGTCCGTTACACATACATAGATGAATCCTAAACACAGTACCCTCCTTTTTCTTGGTCAGTCATGTAAATAGTCACAATACTGAACAAATATTCCACCCGAACATTAGTTAACTCCTAAATTTTATATCAACATTTTAATTTTCACAAGATTGAAACAATCGGAGACTATCGCGGTTGTTTGACTATCGCGATTTTCATTATACATAAGATAAAAAACAAATTTACTGCATGAAGTTTGTAACGAACGGGGTGTTACAAACATCACGCAGTAAATTCGTTTTTTATCTTACTCATAATAGAACAATTGAGCTTATGCTTAAGGGAGATAATGATATTAACAGTAGAATGTGCCAGCGAAAAAAAATATCTGCTACATCCAATAATATTCAGTATTTTCAGTGGCTATATGTGATCAATGGTACACCCTGATAATTTTTCTATTAAACCTTGAGATATTCTCCTATTTAGTCGACAAGTATGGTCATTCATGTTCATCAACGATAATGCAAAGTTTTCAGCCTTATTTTATAATTTTGGGCCACACTTTTAACTTTGTCTCTGATTGTAAGGATTCTCAGGTCAATGTGGAGTCTCGTTCGACATGACCCAGAGTGCATCTACTATTATAAGTACCTAATATGTTTAATTGGAAACACTGCAATCTCTACGTTTAAGTGTGAAGCAGTCCCCCAGAGTTTGAATCCATAGGTCCAGATCAGCTTGTACAGAAGTAGTTTGCTTTCTATTGATAACTGGGACCTTCTGCCGTTGGGCCAGAACATTTTGTGGAGTTATTGTCTTAACTGCTTGCTCTTTGTAAAAATATGCTTTCTCAATGTTTCATGCAGATATTAACGCAGCATTTGTCCCATTATTATTTGAAAGAAATTAATTTGTCGCTACACAACACAGTTTACACAAGTCGAGTACTAAACTGGACTGTTGATACGCATTGTTTTTGGTTCCACTACTCTGCAGCGTACTCGACGCGTGTCAGTAAACAAAGCATATCTTTGTGAATCAATTATTATTGATTCTTTACATTTGAGACTTTTATTAAAGAGCTTTCGTTTTTAAGGCAGATTTACATTGAGTCAGTTACTGACTTCCGATTCAAGACAAGTCAGTGCTGAGACGGTACTCGTGTAAATTGATCCGATATATATTTTGAAATCAGTCCGCTACCCCGCCAAACGCATCAGCGGTACTAATCTTGTCTAAACGCTTGAGTCAGTAGTTAGTTAGTCGCCGGTACTGCGTTGTAGGGTGACGTTACATTGTGTCAAAACACAACAAATTGTTGTATCAAATTTTGCTGTAATCGAGAACTATTTTTTTCCCACTGATTATACTAACGCGAGTACACCGTGAAGAAATAACCACGACTGACCGACTGTATGTAAACAGTGAGTCAATTCTCGGCACCAGCACTGATGCCTGAACTGACTCAATGTTCTACCTATACTTAAATTTCTTACTTACATTAAAACTAAAAAAAACTACATTTGCTTCCAATTGGAACGAAACACTGCATTTTGACGTGAAATATTTTTCAGTTTTGTAAGTAGGGGGTCACTTGCTAAAACCGCATGCAACGATAACATGTCGCCTCGGTGATGACTGTAGCTCTGTAACTACGTGCCATGCACGATTCATTTATCTCGGAAGATGGTCCTTATCGTAGAATTAACTGTTCCATGGGAATCAAATATCCCAAAAGACCACGAGTACAAATTAAATAGATACCATGACCTCGCAAATGCCGTCACCCGTAACGGCTTCACTGTTCACCTTCACGCGCTGGAAGTAGGAGCTCCTGTCTGCCAGCTAAATCTTTGTTTCACCTGTTTAAAGATCTTGGTCTCTCCAGGAAAATAATCAACTCCTTTCTAGAAAAAATATCTAAAACCGCGATTTCTGCATCTCAAATTCTATGGCTTCGAAGGGGGAGTGAATGGGTGGTAAGGTGAACGCTCACATGTTGCAAGACAGCTGTCCTAAACCTACCACAGCCGGTCGTAAGTCCGGAATCCACCGTTCACCTCCCAGAAGCGTAATAATTATATATGATGGGCCCGGTTGTTTGGTCGGTGAATTCCATGGCAGCTCCGTTTGTATTTTATTTATTCGTTGAATAGAGCAAAGTAGCCATTACTCAAGGCCTCTGACTCAAACAGCTAGATGGCGCCAGTGCCGCGGGACACATGTCGGAGTTTGAGCTAAAAATTGATGCTTACAAGGCTTTCGTTTGCATATTACTACTATTAGTTTTGTGTACAGATTAAGACGAACGTGGTTGCATTAGTTAGAATTCGTAGCTCTCTAAATACTGGATTTAATATTAATTTTATTGAAAAATTCAGAAAACTTCGGCTATTGTGCCTCCTAGAGTTACCATTATGCGTCAAAAACAGCGGGAAGCGGCTAAAAAGAGATTTCTTCAATAAATAGACTTTATATGTCTTCATTCATTTTACTACTTACCTATACACCCATCTACCACGAAGATACGTTTTTTCTCGGAAATTCCTGCAGTGGGACAGTATACCAGACAGTAGCGTCTCTTAGAACAAAATTGAAATCGACGCGATCTATAAGAGCTCGCATATGGCCACCACATGACTACTACTCCGCTGATGCAGATGTTTAAAACGGTTGAGAAATACGCCAACCTTCGAACGCATAACGCTAACCAAAGGTGTCCGCCGAGACGTACCTCTCTGCTCACTTCCCTCGCACCATATCCCCGCAATGCCCTGTCGAACGAGAGTGCATCTACACTTCTCTAGGTATACTGTGGCGGTGGCGTATCTAATACCATCTACCCGTTTTTTGTCGTTTCGTTGCCGGCATGCTCTGTTTTTTACAAGCACTAAAGGGATCCCAATCAGAAAGGAGAGATAAATGAAACATAAACCAACCCTCAATGATTCCGGGGAGATCAAGGAGTTGAATTTTAGCACCCTTGTATTTGATACAGCCCGGGACAGTAGTGAGAGTTGTGAACTCGTAGGCTGCTACTTCCGAATACACTCCGGCCAGATTGGATAGTAACGTTGATTTACCAACGGATGGAAAACCGACAAAACCAATTCGGGCATCACCAGTCTTAGCGACGTCAAAACCTGCAAAAGAAAAGAGGGCCATTAAGCCACATGCTGTAAAATAGAGTAATAATAAAGGCTTTAAAACCTGCCTTCTCCGGCCGCCCCGCCGCCTCCTTTAGGAGTGATCAATTCTCGTCGGAGTTTAGCCAAACGAGCCTTCAGTAACCCTAAATGGCCAGCAGTTGCTTTATTCTTTTGGGTCCTCGCCATCTACGCAAAAATAAATCATGTTAAAATGCATATTAAATTACGAAAGGGAGAAATTGATAACCTAAAATGTCACCCTTACCTCCGACTCGATGGCCTGAATTTTATCCAAAATAGTCGCCATCTCGTGTTTTTTTGTTGTGATTTATTGTGTGTAAACTTAAGAGATTATAATTACTCAGTATAAAACTAGATTAGGCGAAAAAACCCAAGAGAGCGGCGTGTCCGACGGTCTTCCTTCAAAGTTTTTTTTCACTTTTTTTGACAGCGCGGCATAAAGTGTTGCCCTCTAATATTTTATCTTAGCCGCCAAAAATGTAAAAAATATCTGAATTTTTCATAAAATCGGAAGTAGTTTTTAAAATATTTATAAGAATGTAAACAAAATATATTTAATTTTTATTTTAGTGCCATCTTAAGGCTGATCATAGTACAATTTCAAATTAATATGCAGCAAAGTTTCGAACCTGCGCTCGAGAGTTACGCGTTATGCCGCTAGATAGCAGAACTTGTACGCTTTCTTTGAATTTCAGTCGGTTAGAGTGGAAAGGTGTGATTTTGCGCAAATGCACGAGCGTAAAATTCACAAAATATACATCCCAACGGACGGCGGGAGCTTTTCCACATGTTTAGTTTCCCTTCGGTCGCCGCGGGCGAAGGTCGCTTCGAGGGTTCAGGTTCGCGGGCTGTTTAAGATTACGATGCGAATTTCGAACTCAACGAATTTTTCAAACTTTTGAAGTTTGGTTTTTGGCGTTCGTGCGGACGTCGTATGTAGCGATGTGATGCCGTCGGGATGATGGCGTCGCAGGAGTTGGTGCTGGGCGCGCCGGTGCATCGCGCTCCGGGCCGCGCGCGTCGCGCCGCCTCCGTCTGCGCGAAGGTAGCCTTTTCGCGTGCCGGTCTGCTAGTACTCGTCGCTCTCTACGTCCTCTTCGGGGCGCTGCTCTTCCAGTACTTGGAGTCGGGGCAGGAGCTGCAGCGGAAGGACCTCATACTCAAGTCTAGAGACGATTGCCTCAAAGAGTTATGGTTGATAACAGGTAGGTAATACTCTGATTTTTTTATGCTAGCTAACTGTGCCTGCATGCTCTTGACGATCTGGGAGTAGGTATGTTTCTGAACAGTTAAGCGGTGTCGATTACAACGGGCGAACCCGTCATCCCAGGCGGGCATAACGATAAGCAATCGTTCTTTCAGCAGTGGGATGAGGGTAGAAGATTTAGACAATGACAATCCACTATCTAGCTCCGCCAACTAGAGACCAACCCTCACCGCCCCGTACCGGGTCGTTTACCCAGCGGGCAGACTAACCGCCCTCGCTCCCGACTGGTTACAGGTTTGAGGTCGCTTGCGCGGTCCTCTCCTTTAGATAGCGGTGATTCGGTGTCTGCCGAATCTATCGCGGACCACGGCATCATTTGCCCGGCTGATCCCAGGTATCGGGTAGCCGATTGGTCGTTTCGAGAGCAGTTGCCGTAAGGTTAACAACCATCCCCGCTCTATAGGAAACAAAGCCGTTTCCAGACTCCCCCGGTTATCAGTTGGAATGCACCTACAATTATTAATATCCCAGGCGAATGCCCCATATGTGTCACAAGCTACGAATTACGATGCCCGACTCAACTCTGGATCTCAGTGTTATTTATATTACCTACGTGGAATTGTAGGTAGGTATTCTGGCGTGGCTATAATTTGAATGGTTACTGTTCTGCACATGGATAAGACTCTTAAAGTTACAAATTATTTACCAAATCCAAAAGCAGTTAAAGGATCGAGTATTGCAATTTAGATCATCTGCACGCGTGACTGGTCGCCGCAGACATGTCCCTCGTGCGCAGTAATTATAATAAAGAATGGTCAACGCGCCTCTTTGGAGTTATTCAGGGAGCGTGTCTACGTGCCATTACATTACATTTTCGCCGTGTCCAAATCACGGCTAAAACCGCTCTTGGACGAGTACATTTTATTATTTTTGTTATGTAGTAAGCCGTTCTTCTTCATCTTCTTGTTACTTTATGGCAATCACCGATAGTCGGTGCTTTTCTGCCAAGTTGTTTTCGGAGGGCATCTAAGTTAGTTTGTTATATGTAAGACGGCACAATACTGAAACAAGGGATACTTATTTATAGAAATGTAGGTACATATAGCATACAACATGGTTATTGGGGATGATACAAACAAGGAAAGG
Organism: Micropterix aruncella; assembly: GCA_944548615.1. Classification (NCBI taxonomy): domain Eukaryota; kingdom Metazoa; phylum Arthropoda; class Insecta; order Lepidoptera; family Micropterigidae; genus Micropterix; species Micropterix aruncella. Next base: position 597,375 of record OX155958.1, on the reverse strand, counting down.
ATTTGAAATATGCTATTATACTATACAGAAATATTATTAAAGGAAATAAATTTACATATTACTTTATATATTTTTTATTTATTTATTTATTTATTTTCAGGAAAACCAACAGCTAATTATAAGTTAACAAAGCCGGAGTAACATAACAGAGAGCCAGTTAAAGGTTTTCACGTTTAAATAACAGTGTAGAAACATATGTGATCTTCAATTAAAGCTATCGTATAAAAATGCATCAAAAATTATTCAACAATTAATGCTAAAAAATTCACTGTTCAGCCGCTGCCTAGCTGAGTTAACACTCGTACAGAATAGATCAAAGTCAAAGCGTTTACCTAATCATGTCATTGAAATTGTCACTTGTTCGCCACAGAAATGCATTTTGCCTATAGTTGGTACCAGCATGAGGAACATGAAGAGCAGGGTTAAATCTATTGAGTTTGGAAGGAACACGGAGATTAATTTTATTTAGCAAGTCAGGACAGTTAATGTTATTGGAGGTAATTTTTAGCAAAAAGGTTAGGTCCGCGGTTTCACGCCGCTTAATCAAGGGAAGGATATGAAATTTCTTGCATAAATTGAAATAGTTAGATGAGCTGTATGGGATTTTCAGACGGAAGCAGAGATATTTCACGAACTTCATTTGAATGCGCTCGATTCTATTTATATATTTGTCATAACAAGGGTTCCATACCTGAGATGCATATTCCAAGATGCTTCTGACAAATGACAAAAGTGCAGTAAAGGATCTTGAAAGTTTTAGCACGGTGAAAGCAAGTTGCACTCCTCATAACAAAACCTAAAGCTTTGGAAGCTTTAGAAACAATAGATTGGGAGAGATTTTGGGAGAGTTGATGAATAACAAGTGGAGAACACATAGAGGAAGTTGGATGTTATACTTTATAAGGTCTGGGATAAAACTCGGATATTATTGAGGATGGGACAGTTAAAGAATAGATGATCCAGCGTGCAATCCCCGTGTCCGCAATCGAATTGCGGAGACGCGAGAACATTAATACGGTGGAGGTGCGATGGGGTGGAGCAATGTCCGATCGTCATGCGGCAGATTATTGAAATCTCTTTCCGACTAAATGGCTGGTGGTGGTAGGTACCAGGGCTTCGAAGGGATTTCGCCCTGCATGGATAAGTGAGAATCGTAAGCCGTTACTACTCTTAACTTAACATTATGTAGGTAGTCTAAAACCTCACTTTTAGATTGTCAATAAAAAGTATGCAAGAAAATTAAATTCTTAATTAAAAAAGTCAATTATTTGAAGCCTACGAAAAGTTATTCATCATAAAATGTTGTTAAAAATACAATAAAGGCGTATTAATTATTATACTCAATAATTCGAATGGCTAGGTACCTACTAAACGTTATTCGTTGTAATAACCAAAATAGTCACGCTGAGAAAAATATAACGATGTAATACGCGGAAATACGCATGCTTCAATAGGGATTACGTATATAATTCGGACTGTGGACCATACGTATGAATTAACATGACGCGTAACGGTGTTGGCGTGACGGTAGTTACCGTGCCGTAATGTTAAAACATAATGTTATTTTATTACGTTGCGACCTTGGTGTCTCGCTTCTAACATAACAGCATGTAGTAGGGTACGTACGGATATAGTCCGACACATGAATCATGTTGACACTGCAATATACTGTTATTTCCGTATTAACCGTACGGAAAATGTTGATAGATATTATCGAATAATGGAGGTTCAACAAAAATCCTTGTAATTCAACAAATTGCGATTGAAACATCGCTATTGTGTATGAAACCGTAGGGTAATAACAAAATGCTAATGTGAGAATCAATCTAATATCTTTCTCATTGCGTTAAGAAGTTAAATACTCAAAATAGAAGCCTAATAATTGAAATAGTCAACAATTCGAAAAGATTCGCACTAAAAGTAATTAATCGTAAAAAAAAAAAAAAAAAATAAAATAAAAATAAAAATAAATTGAAGGTACGTTAGTTTTATTAAGTAGTTAAAAAAACGTAATTTATGTAATTTTATTGAAATCCGTAACCGGTTTTATTTGTTGTAAATCTGCATACATTTAAAAAAATATTATTACTCTAATACTGTGTGATTTCTCAATAAAGAATTGAATTGAATTGAATTGAATATCCAATCTAGTTAGTGAAATGTGAAATAATCAAATTGAAGCTACATCAGACATTTAAAAACTAAAAGTACTAATATAAGACGAAATAAAATAACCAAACAATAAGGGTCTGCTTTTGAAGGGGTTTTTGAGAAATAATGCGTCTTAAATTCAGTAAGATTATAGAACAGATGGCAAATAAGCATCCCTTGATTATCGTTATAATTTAAATGAGTAGGTACAATGTTTAAAAGGTCATGGCTCTCGAATTCGGTCAGGGCATAGAAAGGGTGGCCTAACAACTACTCTTTAAAGTTTTTTTTTAAATTTACTTTTATTTAACTTTATATTTCACTCATAAATGCAAAAAAGGCCATCATTCAATCCTCAGCTACACTTTAGGGAGACTATCCGACTCCCCATTTAATTTTCTTAGATTTGTGATACGGCAATCCAACCATTACAGTAACATTGGGGCCATGAACGCACACGTTGTACAACTCGATTGTTAGAAGTCGCTTGGAGATAAATGCATATAAAATCCACATTTGTATATTGTCATTAAAGTCAAAAGTATTAGTTTTTGTATGAGATCGAAGACTATCGTTTTTTGATATAAGATAAATAAGATAAAAACGAATTTACAGCGAAAGATTTTTTCCAACCGCCGTTGGAAAAAATCTACCCTGGACAACGGCGGTTGTAACATCGCTGAAACGTCGGGTGCAACAAACTTTACGCGCTAAATTCGTTTTTAACGTTTTTTTGGTTAGGCCTATTTAAAGCAGTGTGGGTATTCTCCATTTTTATATTGTATTTATTCTAGTCATCAATCTCACTCAAAAGAGAATTTCTGATTATAACATACCTATTATATTTATTAATTAAACTGTGGCAAATCTCATCATCCGAGCTCGCCAGTTAAGGTACGTCTCTTTGTGCCCAATAATTATAAACGTGCTCGTACTCACCATCTGTTTTTGGAGCTGCGAGGGCCGTACATTTCTTTGTTTTGCGGGTATTACCTCAAAAAAATTGTTAAAAGGATAAAGTTTTACCAAAAAGTATCAATAAATGCCACCCAATGGCGGCGAATCAAATTATATTTAGGTACCTATGTTCACATGTGTCTAAAAAACACATATTTTAGTTGCAAATAACAAAGTTTAAACCTAAAAACTTAAATGGTTGATTGATCCCAGCTAGGAATAACCGGGAGAGGTAAGGGACGAAGGAGTAAATTTGATCCGAAGCAGAGATAGCCATTCGCATCCCGCGGGACGGGAGGGCGATCCAATCCGCCATCGCCAGTCCAAATAAAGGGGCCACTTTCGCCCTTTTCCCTGTTTTTCTTTTTGGCGATTTTCCTCGTGTGTCGCGGCTCATTTGTGATCTCCAAGGTGGGTAATGCAATTTGAGGTGAGAGCGAAAGGAAAGCTATACGGAACGTGATTTATTAAAGGCTGGACAGAGTGTTTTCAAAGGCCGGTGAAAGGTAGAGAGATTACAGTGCAGAGTTTTCTAGAGAACAGCTTAGTGTCTGAGATGATTTTGCAAAGAATGGTTATTAGCCGCGCTGGAGATGGCTGAGTTCGTCATTTATCCCCACAACTGTGACCTATTACTGACAACAGGTAAATACACCGGCAGTTCTCTGGAGCCCGTGTTGACATTCCAGTCTCAAATGTTGCTTTGACCTATAAGTAAACCATCATATCTCTTCTACTTTTCACCTTCTTATGGAGAAATAGCACAGCGTGGGGAATTCCGTCGACTTCTAACATTGCAGATGTCTCCTTTTAGTATGGGTTTTCTTTAGTTGATGGTTTGGAATGAAAGTTTTAATTTATTTATTCAAGAAAATATATAAGAAATATTTAAACACAATGATTTTGCATCACTCAACTAGATAGCGCCTGTTCCAAGGAAGACACCAATTTTAAATGATAGCAATTAATCTGTAAAATGTAATTTTATGAAAAAGATTTTTTCTAATCTACTGTTTTCATAAGCTAATTACAAAATGGGTACGAAATTGTTAGGGGAGGGTGCGTAAATTATAATAATACATACATTTAGTTTTCGTTCTTCTATTACTAATAAACCACTGAATAAGGCATTTTTTAAGAACCTAAATTACCTAAGTGTTTTTCTAAAATATTCATTAATATCGGCGCAAGGAAATAATAATCATATTGTCCAAATGGCGTAGACCTCCTGGGCACTATATATTGTGGCACCTGCGCCGATCTTGTATTCTTATCAGGGAGCAATGTTTTGCGGGTAGGCCGCATACCGAACTTCAATAGAGACGACGGTTACAAACTCTCTTCTACGTGGAACCCTCTTCTTAAAATGTTCCCGCCGCCGAAAGCCGAACGCAAAGACGTAAAACAGGATACAGTGAGTGTTGTGTGCAAGACGGATTTTCAAAATTCCCGCGGTCCGAGCCCGGCCCCCCACCACCATTATAACCTACGCAGTGGCGGAAGCGGTATGCGGCCTACCCGCAAAACAACGGATCGACAGCTCTTCAGTCTACCCTGGACAATGGCGGCTGCAACGTCACCGAAACGTCGAGTGCTACAAATTTCACGCGGTAAATTCGTTTTCTATCCTATTTATAATGCCAAACAACCGCGATAGTCTTCGAAATGACTATACTTAGTTTTTCTAAAAGCTTACTTAGATTTGTTTCGTTAGTTAAAATCGTGGCAATATTTTTTTAGGAGGGTATTAAATTAGTTTATTTTGTTCTGATATTTCGTTTTGCACCTGCGACATTTGCGAATGGAAAGTATCGGTAGTAACCGAGCTGCCAATAATACGCTGACCTCACGTTAGCTAATATTGTAGGTATAGAGGCAACGCGGAGTTGGAGGTTGTTGGCGAGGACTGCGCCTGTGACTGGTACCCACTAGCACAGATGCCACCCGTAAAAACAGACTCGCTCAAACGAACGCTCGACAGTTTTGCCAATTTTCCACAGACCGACCGTCGCGTTGCCGCCGTTCGGTAATTTCCTAGCTAAAATTGAAGCGAGATGCGGTTTAATTTTCCGACGTAAGGGAAAGTATTGTGAATGCGCTAAGAAAATGTTCGACATGAAGAGAGATACATGTTGACCCCCCCCCCCCTCGCCCCGAGACGATTAGGACCATTTCCAGACTGAAGTCTGTCTGTGAGTCTGTGTGTGTGTGTGTGTGTATCTGTATTTGTGTATGTGTGTGTCTATTCCTCCACGATAGCGCCTAAACGCTTCATCCGATTTAGTTCAAATTTGGCATGTAGGCTTCATGCGGTCATGTCAAGAGCTGAAAAGATTATAGTTGAAATCGGTCAACCAGAGGGCACGCTGGTCATACTTCAATCTCGGAATATTGCACTTCGAGACTTGCAATTCGGTACACAGGTGCGTCGTAGGGCCGATACCACATTGTGACAGTTTGGTTGGAAAATCTTTTATATAATCGACGCATTTTTTTAAATACCGCTTTATTAAAGAAAGCACTACATCACATTGGGAATAGCCATTCTAATACCACATAAAAACTACAAAATCCTAAAATATACTACTTTTGCTATCATAGTCTCTTGACACAATCACTATCGGGGGGAGGAGGGGGGGGGGGGGGGGAGTTGGCGGGGTAGATGGGGGTTGAGGGGTATAGAGAGGGAGTAGGAGGGTCTGTCTGCTTGCCAAGAAAGTCTTAGCGTGACACAACCGATTTTTAAAATAGGAACAGGAAAATATATTTACAATAGAAACAGAAAACACCTGAACTTTTGATTTAAATTTAAAAAAAATATATATTTAAATAACAATACCTGCTCGGACTGTTCTAAGAGACGATGACCCCATTTGAGTCCTTTAATAGCATACAAGCTGAATAAAATATGTAGTCCCTTAAATTATACAAACATATACAAACATGTAAATTATATAAACAAAAAATTATATAAATAACCTAAATATACCAAACTCGCTTCTTTAGAATCATTCAAGACTCACCTCAAAAAGTAATACTTTTCTATTATAGATATTATAAGTTAGAGATGAAATTCGGTACGCAGTTACCTTGTGGGACGAAAATCACGTTGTGAAATTTTGATAGGAATATTTCGTATAGCGTCGCAAATAATATTTAAAGTCCGCCATGTTAAAGAAAATACTACATAATTTTTGGAAACATACCATTTTAATGCCACGGAAAATACTACAAAATACTAATGGGTTCTCTAGACGATCAAGCATGCTTGTCAAGCATCGCGTCGCGGGCTGGGAAGGGATCGTAAACCGCAGGAAATATGAAAATATATATTTTTTTATATTTACCAAAAATGTCTAATTTTGTAGTTTATACAAGGGAGTCACGTTAATTAGATTCAATTGATTGATGGATGACGTGACTCCCTGGTATAAAACTACAAAATTAGGCATTACTGGTAAATATTTAAAAAAATATTTGCATATTTCCTGCTGTTTACGATCCCCCACCTGGCCGCGACGCGATGCTTGAAAAGCATGCTTGATAGTATAGAGCCCCTAAGGAATTGGCGCTCGGGGGGAGGTTGGGTTCGCGTGTGTGGAGAGGGGGTTGTTTACTTGCCGGGAAAGTCTTGGGGTGACACAACCGTTTTGTTTCTGCTGACCATAAGTAGAAACGATGACTGTATCTTTTTAACGAAAATCGATGACTCAGTAGGTACATTATCGCATATACGAAAGCGTCTTCGCAAGGAGATTTGCGGATTTGAAAGGTTTCCGCTGCTCGGGGTTCGTTCGATGGCATAATATGTATATGTATTTTAAAAAGGGGTGGGGTTATATTGTAATATAATGCGATATCGCAAAGCGAAGCTTTTAATCCATTCGCATCTGAATGAACGAAGGGGGAATATGTCGGGGAGGCTAAGCTGCGGGCTTTCGCGTCGTGTGGCGGTCGCAGCGTCGAGCGGGACGGCAAACGGAACGGAGCGTAGCGGTATCGCTCTTTTTCTCGACAATATTAGCTGACGCTTTATACATATTTGTACCTATATTTTAATATTTGTCTTTTAGTATCATGTCTTCAGGATTGCGTTTTAATTTTTATTTTAGTTTTATTTTTCAGAAAATTTTGAGCGTTTCATCTATACTAATATTATAAAGAGGTAAAGTTTGTGACGTTGTAGGAAGTAATCTCTGGATCTACTGAACCGATTTTGAAAATTCTTTTACCAATAGAAAGCCACGTTATTTATGAGTGTCATAGGCTATATATAAATCCGAAAAATGAAAATACTTTTTCGTGGTAGTCGGATTTGCAAAGTAAGTCGGAGAATAAGCGGTCGAACGAAAACGTTTCTAACTAACGCTGCCTTAACGATGAGAGATATATGATTAAGTTCTAGAGAAAAGTTGTAGAGCTTGATAATGCCTACGAAATAGTCAGCGACAGCATATGTGCAACTTTTATATTTAAGTCACAAAAAGTAGTATTTTATATCAAAAAAATAATTTAAATCGTTAGGTCATGTTTATTGGTCATATTATCAACAATTATGAATTCTTATCAAAATAAGTAAATTTATCGTCTCAAGTATTTAAAAAAAGACTTTTACGTTTTACTGCATATAATTTCCCTTTTACTGCATAAATATTTAAAGAGATAATACGCTCACAAATAAGACACTCACAAGAAGACACTCACAAATAACGGTATTATAGTCGAATTGCCATGCAAATACATACATACATATGCAGTAAAAATATAACCCTTCTTTTGGCAGTCAGGAAATAAATCATAGCACTCAGTACTAACCAAACCACACTCATAATTTCATCACAGGTAAAAAGTTTTACCGCCCAACGAAGTGGCACGGGTCAGCTAGTACCTAATATTAAACTACATCACATGGTACTCGGTATACTGTGTCCATATTATGCAATCACATAGAACTCGTCGTTGTGATGTGTTACGCCCGCCGCATTGTTTAACCAATAACGCACTATTCTCGCCGGTGCCCCGTATAATGCACTCATATGTAAAAATTGTAAATTGCTTTAATGGTATGCATCTAGTAAATCACAATTCAAGCAACTCGCCTCTGCAAAAATAACTGACTAAATAAACCAAACTGAAATTAAAATAAAATACTTAAGGTATTAGAAGTTATAACAATGTAGGCAAATTAATAATAAGTAGAAAATGTTTTTAGATTTACATCAAATAACTCAATGTAATATTATCTCTAGTACGTAAGACTGATGTAAATCTGTTGTTTTTTCAAATAAAGAGAGAAAAAAAAACAATTATGTAATCAAGGCCAAGTTTTCAGAATTAAACTACATATATTGTTACAGCCAAGAAGAAAATATAAAGAAAATACAGTTTTAACGTAAGAGGGTATCGTTACCGAAAAGAATTCACCCTGCAACATCGCCGAAACGTCGGGTGCTAAAAACATCACGCGGTAAATTTGTTTCTATCCTATTTGTAATAAGTCATTTATTGATAAATTTAAAATATATTTTTAGAATGTCTTATGTGTTACTAAACGTCTTTGCCATCAATAGAAATATTATTGTGGATATATTACATATTGTAGGTGTCTTAAATCTTAGACTTAAGGGTGCTGGTTGATTTTAGAAAATATTTTTTGTTAAATTCCGGTTATAAAATAATAATTATTATTTGATAAAGTAATTTCTAGTGATTGGACCTTTAAACAGGTTCTGCCTAGTTATAAGATACACGATATTGATTAAATTATCTTCTAATTTTATACTTCCTACTACTATTATAAACGCGAAAGTTTGTAAGAATGTATGTATGGATGTTTGTTACTCTTTCACGCAAAAACTACTGAATGGATTTTGATGAAACTTTACAATAATATAGCTTACACATCAGAATAACACATAGGCTATAACTTATAAAGATATATATTGAGTTGTCAACCACAACGGGCGAACCCGTCACCGCAGGACGTTTTAACGATTGTTCGTTCTATCGACCGTGCAGTGAGCGTAGAAGACTTGGGACATAACAAATCCGCCGTCTAGCTACGCCACAACCTGTGAGAGCCCAACGCCTTACCGCGAGTGAGCCAGGAATAAACCCGGCGGGCTCGAGATACTCGCGCCCTCACTACCAAACTTATTTTTTATTTTTTTATTTTATTTTATTATTTTTAAGGAAACATACAGCTGTTACAATAAATTTGTTACAGAATTATTAGGTTAAAAAAAATAAAGCTAATTACATGTTTCCACTTAAACATTCATAATTTAAACACAACAATATAATTTAAATATAACAATATAAAGATATAGTGTGAAATATCCAAAATATAACTATAAGTATCAAGTAAAGAGGAAAAAAATCTGCCATCTGCGAGCTATGTATTCTGGCGTGCGCCGCAAAAACCGTTGGAGTTACACGTATATATTGTTTAATGGAAATGTTTATCTCAAATAGTCCTACAAAAAAGCCCGCGACAGCATATATCTATTTTTTTTGTGTAAGCCATTATCGCTTTAATAGTGAACCATGATTTTCATGATTTTTAATTTGTTGGATTTGTCTCCATCCCGAATAGCAGAATAATATGAAAACATTGAAAAATTGACGAAAATATAAAATATTTTCTATCATCATTATCACAATTTTCCATCACCACGCGGGGCGCAGCTAGTCCTAAATAAATAACATTCATTTATTTCGGAATACTCTTTTAGTGTCTTTACATTCAGGTATATTCTCTATAAAATCAATAAATGACCATCGTTGGTAATACGCCATAGGAAAAACAAACAATACTGCTATATAATACTCACAATGGCGATGAACCCTTCCGTGCAATTGAAAGCAGCCGTCAGCCAACTGAACATTCGCGCATCGACTGTTTTTTGCAAGACGTCACGTCGATACACTTCCATATGCATAACGATGGCGTCTGTCGATCGATAGTCGACCAACTTCTCAAAATCAAAGAAGCTCATCGGCTGACTTTAGATTTGTTCGGCGATTTCATTGGTGATTACACAGAAAATAATAATTAAAAACATATTTTTTTTTAAAATAAAAAGAGTAACAAAGGCCGGTACCGGCAACGTTTTTACGATGATAACTAAATGAACAAATAAATAGGTCAAAAAATATCTAGCTATTTTGATTTGGAAGCTAAGATAGAATCTGGGGAAGTAATGATGGCGTGTCAGGGTGTTAGGATATGTGTGTAATGAGTTTAGTAGTGCGACAGTGTATCTGTGTAGTTTGTAATAATTAAATGTTTGAAATTAATTAATTATGTATGGTTGAATTTATTTGGGTAATATGGTATCGCTAGACAGAATGTGTTGTATCGAGGTGAGTGAAACGCCCGGAGTGTCCTGGTGCTGAAAGGCGGTACTGTTTCTGTCAGCGACAGTACAACGGTCGGCAAGGGACTCCATTCTGCTGACTGCCACGGGGGTTAATGGGCCCTTGCTGAGTTGGCCACGAAGACCCATTCTGTTCAGGGTTGGTTACACTCACGGGTCAACACCTATCCGACGGCCTCGACGCATGAAGTGCGAGCCTGGGTAGGACTCTGGCCTTATGGTTAGTTTCCCCTGGGAATCAACCTTCTGGCGCTCCTGGACGGTCTGCGTACCGTGCGACGTAAGCCAATCGACTGTGCACTCTGACTAACAGTCGGAGGAGTCTGGAAGCAGTACTGTTTCCCATAAAGCGGGGGTGGTTGCAGACCTTACGGCGATTGCTCTTGAAATGACCATCGGCTACCCGATCCTGGTTGAACAGCCGGGCAAAGGACGCTGTGGTCCGCGATAGATTCGGTAAACACCGTTTCACCGCTTCGTAAGGGAGAGGACCGCGCAAGCGACCTCAAACTCGTAACCAATCGAGAGACTGTAGTAATCTGGTCACAATTGGAAGTAAGGGCATAAGTGTAGGCCCGCAGGGTAACACTCCTGGCTATCTCGCGGTTAAGGCGTTGGCCTCTTACGGGTTTGTGGCGGAGCTAAACGGTGGACCGTCTTGTCCAAGTCTTCTGCGCTCACTCCAGGGAGATAGAACGACTAATCGTTAAAACTTCCTGGGGTGACGGGCTCGCCCGCTGTTGTCGACAACCCTAGTTGCTGACTGTGACGAATTATATACCATTATCGCTAACAATAATTAACAGTTGGGCGGTGTCAACTACAACGGTCGAACCCGTCACCCCAGGGGCTAGTATAACGATATCTTGCGGTGTCGACTACAACGGGCGAGCCCGTCACCACAGGACGTTTTAACGATTAGTCGTTCTGTCGCCCTGCAGTGAACGTAGAAGACTTTGGACAGTACAATTCTACGTCCAGCTACGTCACAACCCGAGAGAGTCCAACGCCTTACCGCGAGTTAGCCAGGAATAAACCCGGCGGGCTCGAGATACTCGCGCCCTCACTTCCAATTGTGACCAGATTTCTCCGGTCTCTCGATTGGTTCCGAGTTCGAGGTCGCTTGCGCGGTCCTCTCCCTTACGAAGCGGTGAAACGGAGTGAACCGAATCTATCGCGGACCAAGGCGTCCTTTGCCCGACTCTGTACCGGGATCGGATGGCCAATGGTCATTTCAAGAGCAGTCGCCGTAAGGTAGACAACCACCTCCGCTCTGTAGGAAACAATACAGTTCCCAGACTCCCCCGACTGTTAGTCGGAGAGCACATTTGATTGGCTTGCGCCGCACGGTGCGCAGACCGTCCAGGGGCGCCAGAGGTTTGATTCCCGGGGGAGACTGGTTGACCCAGTGTCCTACCCAGGATTCGCACCCCATGCGGGGAGGCCGTCGGATGGGTGTTGACCCGTGAGTGTGACCGACCCTGAACACATGAGTCATCGTGGCCACCTAATCATGGGCCCGTTAGCCCCCAGTATAACGATATGTAAGATGAGCGTAGAAGACTTAGAGACAATACAAATCTACTGTATAGCTATGCCAACATGCCCGTTAGAGGCCAACACCTTACGGCGAGGCACCGGGAAAGGTACCAAGCAGGCGGCCTCGCCCCCAAACTACCAGTTTTGGAAGGATATCTTCGTCTGGAATTAACCTTCAGGATACCTCCACCTCCCCGACTGGTTACGGGTCCAAGGTCGCTTGTGAGGCCTCTACCTGTTGTATTGCAGTGGTAATTCAATTTGAATTTATCGCGGACCTGGGCGTAGTGCCACATGGGAACGGGTGGCCTATGGGTCGTTTCAAGAGTGGCATGACAACAGGTCAACATCTACCCCCGCTGCTAAGGAGACAGTATATTTCCATGGCCTTCAGACTTCTTAAGTAATTAGTCAGAGAACACAACCGATTGGCGTCGCCGAAAGATGCGTAAACCGTCCAGTAGCGCCGGGAGGCAATCCCACCAGGAGAAACCGATCCATCCAGCCGTGAGGTCTGAGACGCGAGAGTCTTACCCGGGGTAGCTTTCCACACGAGGAGGCTTCTGAATATGAGCTGAATCGTGAGCTGGGCCGATCCGAGTACAAATGGATCTTGCGGCCCAAGATGCGCGAAACCATTCGCTACCTAACAATTATTAACAATTTATGAAAGATCGCTTTCGTTTCTCGCGTAGGTTTGCACGTGGCTTTATTTGCCGGTGCCCCGTCGCGAATGCGAATTGGTTCACCACTTAACGCGAGAGTCGAGCGGAGCGAAATTGTCGCTCATGGGCGGATTTCGCCTCCTTCTCGGGGCATATCTCGGCACGCCAATGAAACATAATTTAAATCCTAATAGAAAATATGAGCCGCCCGCGAATCGCGGATAAATTGAATGGAACGGCGGAGCTTTATATTGCGGACATAATAGGATCTAGGTTAGCAGATCTGCTCGACGCGGCGCCGCGCCGAGGGGGGCGATATTCCGGGCGGAAAAATACCCAATTGGAAGGGAAGCGGATCATCTTCTTATCCCTCCGTGTCATCCCCGAGTATTTTCATACGATAATTCGGGGTTATTACGGGACCTCTGCGTCCGGGGCGATCGTATAGTTTTATTCGTCGCTCCTATATACTTATTCCCGAACTACTGCATACACATATGTACCTAAGTATCTCCATATAGGACGATGCTATTGGTTCCCAACGTTCCGCGTACACTGAGAAAAATATAACGATGTATCATGTAATGCATGGACTTACAAACGTTTATTTTTTTGTTTGTTTGTTTATACTCTTTATTGTGAAATTTCACAATGGGCGGGATTATTGTCATACGACAATCTCTTCCGACCAACCTTACTGTAAAGTGTTTATATTGTATTTATTTGTTTCAAACATAATTATAAAACACATAAAAATGGCCATACCAAGTAATGGTGCGAAGAATCAACGGCCCACATTTACATGACCATGCTCACCGCATACCCAACTAGGCCAAATATAGCCTGTATCTGGGCATACGACTTATTTTCTGACTTAGGTGGAGAAGCCTAACTGACGTAGGTACTCATATAGATACATATACACATACAGACATACATATACATACATACACAAATATATAAATATAACGATCTAAATATATTATAGTATTATTTTTTTGCATTATATTACAATATAGTACATTTTATTTAATATCTTATATCATATTATATAGTATAATAGTAAAGTTATGCAGAAATATATATTTTTTAAGATATGACTTGCAGAAGTTCGTTCTCTGTCCTTGAACGACCTATGTCGTCAAAAAGCCATTTTTTTATATATTTTTTAAATAAAATGGTATTTTCTATTTCCTTTATTTTGTCATCAAGACGGTTGAATATTTTAGGTGCTATATAGTTGAATTGTCTTTGGGCAAATGAAGAATTAACTCGGGGAACGGCATAATTCAGACCTGCAGATGCTCTTGTAGCTCGGTGTTGCTGGCTTCGTGGTCGTTTATCTGAGGTTCGATGGAAAAACATGAGTGACTGTTTCACAAACAGCTGGCGAATATCTAACACCTTACTTTCTTTGAATGGCATGTTGGAATCATATCGTGGGGGCCTTCTATTGATTATCCTCAACAAAAGCTTTTGGGCTTTCACTAGAGGATATATAGGTATGTGTGCATGTACAGTGTGTGTGTGTATGTGTGTTTTGTATTGCTCTTGATCGACCGAATTGAAATTCAATTCCGTTAATATAAATTCACAAGACGCGTAACAGTGTTGGCGGGACGGTAGTTACGGTGCTGTAATGTGAAAACGTAATTGTATTTCGTTATGTCGCGGCCTTGGGAACTCGCTTCAAACTTGACAGCATGTAGTAGTATACGTACGGTTATAGTCGGACACATGAATCATGTTGAAATGACAGTATACTGTTATTTCCGTATAAACCGTAGGGACAACATCGATACATATACTCTTACTTGTAATTTAAAAAAAATTACGATTGAAACATCGTTTGCGATGCATTTTCATTGTCCGCGCTCGTCGCCGACTATCCCTCTCAATCAGGGCAACCTTCTTCTCGAAGGGACGTCGCGCTCAAAATACTTTAATAAGTCATTAGCTACTTGCCGGGAAAGTTTTAGGGTGATACAATCATTTTTTTCTTACAGTTTTTACCAAAATCCACGCCAAATAACGCGCCAAATAATGAAGGTAACTATGGTGAATTTTGTTATTCTTTAGAAAATTATACAATTTTTAAAAGTAATCTACCAAATACGATAGTTATTGGTACATTTGTTATTATTTCTCAGATATATTTACTCCTAAAGTCTATAAACTACAGTAACGGGACTTTGCTAGCTGGACAATAGAATAAATTGCATTTTATTGGTGTATAAAAGTGAAACTGGCCAAATGTCCGATTGGATAGGTGGGCATGGAGGGTCGATAATATGTCGTCGTCTGTATTAGGACAGTTTCAATTGAGTGAAGGTGATCAATTTCCGTCAAGATATTCGCAGAATCAATCTCCTCGCCGCTAAACACGGTCTTCAATATCGTCCGTTAGTGCCGCTGCGTAGGGAGGTGCGTATTACACACCAGAGATGCCCCTCAAGCAAGGACGATATCCAATTCGCGGCTCGGGAACGGGCTCACGATTCGCCCACCTGCTATCGAGTAAATCACGCAGATCTCATTAATCAAATGCCTCTGGCTTGTTATACTCATATACATATACGTACTTAGGGCCAGTTGTTTGATCCGAGGTAATAATCCCTATTTACCATAGTAATTATTACAAGAATATTTTAAAATACTACCTTAAATAGGCTAGCTCTCTTGTTTGATCGTCAAAAGTACTAAAGTAATTTGAGTTGCCAGCGTGATAAACGGACACATTCCACAAAATCGTTTTCCTCCACAGTTTAAAGCGTTATTTTATTTCATCGCTGGTAATAATACGTCAAATGTCATTTCGTTTCATCACTCATCACCGAGTGCAGTAAGAGACGGTCGACACGATGCGGTGCGGCGTCGCACCGCAAAGATTTCGCCGTATGGGCGTACACACGGACAGTGCACGGTGCGGCGCCACAACGTTACTACCACACCGCAGTGGGCGAATAGTGTTGTAGTTAATTGTACGTAGAACTAGTGAAATGAGGTAGTCAATGACAAATCTTCTTCGTTGGTACTCATTTTAAACACTTCGATTAAATATTAACAAAAATACGCGAAAACAATTGAAACAGGCAAGCATGTATCCTCCTTCGAATGCACTTAACAACTGAGCGGTGCCGCTTTGGCGCATATTACCGGTTTGCGTGCGGTGCGATGCCGGAACGCACCGTGTGACATACCATGGATATTTGTATGTAGGACGCCGCAGCGGCACCGCTCAGGCGCCGAGCCGCAACCGCACCGTACCGTGTGGCCCGGCCCTTAGAGTACAGCTGTTTCGCCGATTTCGGGCGCACGTAGGGAAAGGATTTCATCGCTCTAATTATTCGATTCTTTACGAAAATTTGCGAAAATGAAGTCATCGCCCGAAACTATGAGGACATGCTTGAGGATAAATTCCATAATTACACGATCGACATCTAAACTTATGTCGTTAGAAGAAACAATGTATAGCAAATTCCAGTTTCAGAAAATTATTTATAATAATTGTTGTGAAAATGCGAGCGCTTTGCCGTTGATGACACTTGACTGACAGCAACCTGGCAAGCAAACTGACACCTACGCGCGCGCTGAAACGGCTGATTCAGACCCGCCATCTTGCGAAAGTTACTACTACCACTCGATATCGGCTGGTAAATTTCAGCTAACTTGAGTAACTCGAATTACTACGCAATGGAGGTAACTCTTCCTACAAACAATTCTGTTTTGCAGAATTACTGTCGATGTTAACTATTACCATAGAATTTTACTATTTCCATGGATCAGACAACTGGCCCTCAGTATACATTACAGATAGACAACCGCAACGTGTAATACATCGCATGAGATGAGTGATTGATCTTACGATAATTTGGTCAGACATTAGCTCTCTGACCGTCCAGCGTGATAATTAGTGGATCGATGAAATTATACAGTCGATAGATAGAATTATGTATATATCCCTACTCTGAGAGAAAATCCATGCTGTTAATACAAATTTATAAATAAAATCTCACAATGTAAAGCCGGAGCCGTTGCCGCCAAATTATAACTAGTGAAACCAATCTATCTTGACATTGCTATATTCATTATCGACAGCGGTCTACGATAGATTTACCCATCGATGCCTCTCGCGATGAAAAGGGAAGGCTTTATTATGAATTATTTAGGTTAGTTACGCTCACTGACAACTAGAGTTGTCTATACAACGGGCGAACCCGTCACCTCAGGAAGTGAGCGCAGAAGACTGGACAAAACAGTCCACCGTCAAGCTCCATCACAAACCCGTAAGAGGCCAACGCCTTAACCGCGAGATAGCCAGTAGTGTTACCCAGCGGGCTTACACTTACGCCCTTACTTCCAATTTCGATGGTCGTTTCAAGAGCAGTCGCCGTAAGGTCCGCGACCACCCCCGCTCTATAGAAAACAGTACTGCTTCCAGACTCCCCCGACTGTTAGTCAGGTGGCGTGATTCGGCGGCTACTTCCAGCCCGAAGTGCCCGTCTTTGTGTCCGTCTCTTTACCGCCCCGAGGGGCGTTTCGTTCTTTGCAGGATCCAGGGATTCCTCCCCCCGTGGCTGCTCCGAGACCTGCCCACGGACAGCGCGCCTTCACCATCATCGTTCTAGAGCGTCCTCTACCCCGCTTACTGGCTCCTAAATTTACGCTATTTGTTGATACTTTTTTCTTTTTGTGAAATGTTAAATTTTGTAATATTTTTGTAAATTTTTCTTTTTGTAAATACTTATTATTATGAATAAATGGGTTCTCGGGGCGGTACGGGGGGGGGGGGGTGGTTTACCCTATTTCACCCCCTGCGCGTTTTACCCTTCTGGTACGCGCAGGGTTGTCGTAGCACGACATTCCGGGCAGACAAGACGACCCTCGTCGTTATAACTGCCCGGGCGGTGGGCGGAGTTTGCTGCCCTCACCTATCGCCTTGAAACCCTTAACTGTTAGTCAGAGTGCGCAATCGATTGGCTTATGCCGCACGGTGCGTAGACCATCCAGGAGCGCCAGAAGGTTGATTCCCAGGGGAAACTAACCATAAGGCCAGAGTCCTACCTAGGCTCGCACTTCATGCGTGGAGGCCGTCGGATAGGTGTTGACCCGTGAGTGTGACTGACCAACCCTGAACAGAATGGGTCTTCGTGGCCAACTCAGCGAGGGCCCATTTACTCCCTAAACAAGACACACACTTAATCACAGGTTAGACGCACACATACATATAAGCAATTCAAAGTAGAGTCAGTTTTAAGAGGGCTCCGAGCCTATGCCGCTACACAAATGTAGGTAATTTACGCTTGCCGGCGGCGGCCACGCAGGTGTGACTAAATCGCATACATTGATAACGCTGAACAGACGGTCACCCGCCAAAGCGATGTAACCCACATTTTATAATTTTATTGCTCATAGCAAATTGCAAATAACAAAAACTGCAAATTGTGATAAAAGCAAATCCTTTTGCACACGTATTTATTAGACCAAAATGGTCGATTTGACCCGCCGTTCCGACATATTTGGCCCAGCGGACTCAAAATAGCGGCCGTTTTTCAAGATGGTCGCTAATAAACCAAAATGATTTTTCTCATGCTGATTTTAATGACCCATGGGCCTTTTCGGCTATTTTGGGGTCGTATATTTTAAATATGGCAATTAAAATAACTTTAGTTAATTTTGAACAGGATTATAAACATTTTTAACGAGTATTTACTTTCACGTTACCGTTATGTTATACGCGTCTTCTTCGAGTATTTGCACACTGGAAAAGACGAATCTAAAGTCAAAACTGTCAAAAAAGTCAAACGAGAGAATAATTTTGTGTATGCTGTAAGTAATTTCTGAAATTTGCTACCCAGAAAACATGGAAAATTTGAACTATATAATATAGAATATGTGAATGGGTCTTTGACTTTGAATTTGTAGTCGCTGGCTCAAATATGACGACTACATGTGTTTTGAACAACCTTTGAACGTATTTTGAACCGATTTGAACATATTTGTACTTTTGGCCAGAAAACTTAAACTTTTGTACTCGGTGTCATCATCAGAACTGGTCAAAATAAATGTACCGTGGCCGTTTTATTCTACACTATACTACACTATATATAAATGATTGTACACATTCTACCTTGTTTGTAAGGAATTATTTATTTATATTTATTTATGTTTATATTTTCAGCATCATATTTGAAATGTACGACGCCAAAATAACCGAAAAAGACCCATGGGTCTTTAAAATCAGCACGAGAGTAATCATTTTGGTTTATTAGCGGCCATCTTGGAAAATTGCCGACCATTTCGAGTCCGCTGGGCCAAATTGTCGGAGCGGCAGGTCAAATCAACTATTTTGGTCTAATGAACACACGTGTGCAAAAGGATTTGCTTTTATCACAATTTACAGTATTCTTTCAAAATATGAGACGAACCGCTTCCACTATCAGGATAGCAGATACTTTATGATTCTGAGTAAAGAAATAAAAATGGATAATGCTTAAAACAATTATAACATTGTTATTCTCATCAGTACGAGGATAAAATGTATGTCGAGAAGGATAAAAAAACAGTAATTATTATAGGTATAAATAGCTAAACCAAAACTTTAATTATTTAAAAAAGCAGTTATCTTTATAAATAAACTACTTCCGACGGAAAGAAGGTACAGATAGATTTCGCGGCTTAATGTGATTATATATTTTTGAACAACTTCAAATATGTAATTAAAATTAATAAAGAAATAAATTAATGAATGCCACTTTTAAACAGTCTCGAAGAGGAGTTTTGTGGATTTCACTCTGTGCTCCCCGGGATTCGCCCGTTGGATGAACATTTGAAAAGTTCACGAGCACCTTTCTTCTTCGGACCGCAGACTGGTGACATTTGGCATCGGCCGTCGCGTTCCCCCCACGCCACAATCCGAGTGGCGATACCGAACCGGCGACATTAACTGGGACCGGTTTGGTGAAGTCCTCTGCGAGAATCTTGAGGCCTTTCCATCGCCTTCTAGTAGTACCGCAGAGGACTTGTGTGTCGTGTGATGCCGTAGTAGGGCGGAAGAAACCCCGCGGTGGTTTCGCGGCCCCGTGGTGGTCTTCCGAACTCTGCGATAATTTTAAATTTAATATTTTAAATAATGTAACGTAGCGATTGAAAATTAATGTGATTGAAAATTGTTATTTTTGTGATGCTACGCAATGATAAGATGAAAATTTTCTGCTGATCGATCAAGGTGAACAATGTATGAGATGAAGTTAAAATGAAGAAAAAAAAAAAACTCAAGTTTCATTTTTTTTAAACTCTCTCTATACTATTGAATATCTATGATATTGAACATTTTCAAAGCCTATTTGATTTTAAAATGTTTTTCAAAGGATTTTATTTTTCTATGGTTTTAAAATATTTCTAAGTATTCTGTAGTTTTGAAAATTTTCAAAGACTATTTGACTTAAAAATGATTTTCAAATTATTTAATTTTTCTATGGTTTCAAAATATTTCAAAGTATTCTATTGTTTTGAATATTTTCAAAAACTATTAGATTTTAAAATGATTTTCAATTTTTTTTAATTTTCTATGGTTTCAAAATATTTCTAAGTATTCTATAGTTTTGAATATTTTCAAAGACTATTTGATTTTAAAATGATTTTTAAATTATTTTATTTTTCTATAGTTTCAAAATATTTATAAGTATTCTATAGTTTTGAATATTTTCTAAGACTATTTGATTTTAAAATTCCCGTGCTTTTTCTGGTTTAAATGACGTGTCGCAACTTTAAATCAGTGCATATCCTATCAATGCTCTTTGTAAGCTAAATATCTTACAGCCAACCACTTATTTTCAACTTACGAAAATGTTACATCTGCATGCCGAAATGTCCTTCGTTGCTCACTCCTGATGGCGAAACTGCTTTTCAAAATCAATATTCAAAATCAATAACTAAAATACATGTAGAGTATTATAATAAGTTATAACAAAGATGGCATAAACATCCATTAATAAAAAACAAATATAAAAAATAAAATACTTACTGCTGTTTGCTTTCTCGTGACGATGCGTGACGACGCGGCACTGCGGTGTAGAAGAATAAAATATTACGTGAGCGGGAACTGATAAGAGCTAACCGAAAAAGACGTGCTCCCGCTTCCAATAGCAGCAGGGAAGTGAATCTATTTCATAGCGCGCCTGTGTATTTATTAACGCGGCCAGCCCATACAAAAAATGTATGGAGAATCTGATACCTGATTTTCTGGGATTTATTGTATAAAATCCTATTACAATCATTGAAATTTAAATAGCTTATAGTGAAGATATGTCATTTAACTTTCTTTTATAATAATTTGTAATTCAAATTAGTTATTATTTTCCCAGTGAGGACTAAAACCCCGCGCCCATTTTTGTATATTTTCTCGGGTGTTTTAATAAAAAACTACGCAAACTATTGCCAAATTTATTAGCTCACCTTATA
The DNA here is from genome assembly GCA_944548615.1 of Micropterix aruncella. Taxonomy (NCBI): domain Eukaryota; kingdom Metazoa; phylum Arthropoda; class Insecta; order Lepidoptera; family Micropterigidae; genus Micropterix; species Micropterix aruncella. The sequence continues at coordinate 576,221 of OX155958.1, read as the reverse complement.
AATGACTTATTGATAAAAACGAGTGTTTTTTGTCACTGCTTTTATTAGCGTAGTTTTAGCGGAATAACTAAAACGCTAGACCCTAATTTGAGAAATTTCGTGCAGCACCCTCTTAAGAGATTGTCATATGATAACAAAACCGACCATTGTGAAAGAGTAGAAATAAACAAACGTTATTGTGATAAAATTCCAATAAACGGTAATGGACGATTTCAATATCTCTCAGCAAACAATGCTCAACGAACATTCGCAATATTTACCATAATAAGTATTAAAATACAGGATGATGAATGTTAACGATTCTGTGTTTTTGTTGAAAGCGTCCTGTTTTAATTAGCAACTTCAGCCGCACGTGGCGACGCGTCCACGTTGAATAATGTATTCGTCGATCGCGGTGTCCTCTTTGCGACCGGAAAGGACGTTAATATTTAAATGGATTTCGCACACGATTTATGCTGCATAATGGGTGGTAGAATCGGGTTTACTACTTCACGGTCCAAGAGAGTGATTCGTGAATGCGCTAAAAAAATCGTGTTGAAGACGGAAATATCCATGTTGACCCCCCTGAGACGATTAGGACCATTTCCAGACTGAAATCTGTCTGTGAGTCTGTGTGTCAGTGTGAGTGTATTCCTCCACGATAGCTCCTAAACGCTTTATCCGATTAAGGTATCATTCGGTCATGGCAAAAGTTGAAGAGATCGTAGTTGTGGAGGCTTTCCAAGTTGTGGGGCTTTCCCACGTGTGGCCTACAAACAGACTCAACCCTCCGGGTTGTAAGGCCAAAGGTGACGTCGGGCGGCGTTGGCGAAATCCTCTTCTTTAACGTCGCTCGGGTCGTGTCTAATCCGCTTGTAGGTAGTATTTCCGGGACTTGCACTCGAGGTTTGTATTGTTAATAAAAAACAATAATTTTGTTGTTTTTAAAAGCTTCTAAGCCATTAAAGATTTTTTAATTTACTTTAAAAAATGAAGTCTTTTACACTAGTTATGAATTTACAAAGCACGCTCTAAAGTGGCCTGTCGCAAGGCACGCTAATAATGATCTCCAAGACACGCTCGAAAAATGATCTGTCCGGTCATCGGCGGGCGACCTCCATTATATAGGTACGACCGCCGCGCGCTGCCGTCGGCCGCGTGGTGGGGAGGTTTGTGTCCCGCCCGCACGCGGTCGTCGGCCGGCGTAATTGTATGTCGTTTTGTGAAGTTTAATATAATATTATTTCCTTCTATTTTGCTTAAGTTAAGGGTATACATACGCCCTTAAACTCTAACTTATATTAACTTATGACTATTTTACATTTATCTTTTAATAATCATAATTTATTGCTATGTCCTATTTTAGGTTTAATTTTACATATCTTTACCAGTTATTGGCCGATTTGGCTCGGACAAAGTCTAAAAATTAAATTATATTATTCTAAATATTTAGGCATTGTTATGGCAGCAATTTTGTGGATTTTGTGATCCAATATTTAAGCTGGCGCTTTCCAAAATATGAGTCATTCTTTGTACCTACCTGGCTGGCGGGGAGGGTCGATTTTACAACCGGCGGCGGGGTTGCTTAATCCTTTTTGCCGGCGGTGTATTTAGGGTGGGTTTTTATTACCCTTTTTAAATGCACGTGCTGGGATAATTCCGACGTTTCCTTTGTTTGCGAGCGAGGTTTGTTTTCGGGTTGACGTGTAATTTCGAAATTTTTGGCGTTTCGCTTGTAATATTCCACTTTTAGTTTAAAAACCATTAGCCCCCGCTTTTAGTGGAGCTAATCCGAGTATACCGATTTGTGTGTTAAGTGCACTTACTGCCATAAATAATATTTGTTGGTTGGGGATTTTTGATGCGCTCGGGATTTTAGGCATGTCGACACGATATTTGTTGTGATGTTTATCATCATCATGCCTGCCCGATATTCCATCTTTCTTCCCGCAACAGTAGTTGAAATCAGTCCACCAGAGGGCGCGCTAGTCATACTTCAATCTCGAAATATTACAGTTAAAGCTTGCAATTTGGGATATAGATGCATCGAAGGGCCGAAACCACATTGTTAAATTTTGGTTGAAATTCTCTTTTCGTTGAAATATCTATTTTCGTTGAAATGTCCATTTTGATTGAATATTTGGTTGACATATCGCTTGTATAATACAAGCGACGCATTAAATAAATTGATAGTTAAAAAAAACACTAAAAACACGCTTTATACAGGCACCTATGTCAATATTTACACTATTTACACTCAATATTTACAAGTCAATATAACATAATAGGTTTGTAATAACCTTGACACCTGATCGTGTTCAACGTCCATTACATGACCTTTCTCACAAGTGCAAACACGACTATGATACGATATTCCATCATGGAATGCCAGTTCCTGTCTTCCGGCTTCATCATCAGACCTTGAAACTTAATCGTGGTCAAAGTTCATTACGAGACCTTTCTAACAAGTCCAAACACGGCTATGATACGATATTCCATCATGGAATGCCAGTGCCTATCTTCCGGCTTCATAATCAGACCTTGAAACCTAATCGTGGTCAAAGTTCATTCCAAGACTTTTCTAACAAGTCCAAACACAGCTATGATACGATGTTCCATCATGAAGTTCCAGTTCATATCTTCCGACTCCATCATCAGATCAGTTCGAAAGTACCATATTATTGTATTGTCATCAGAACTACATACAGCTGCCAATTTTCATGACGCTACGATCCTTGGAAGATGGTTAAATTAGTTACCTTAGATTCCATTACATAGTTACGTACAGGTCGACCTAATAAAAGCGTGGTAAAAAATGTTATCATTGCATTTTCTCCGCTGAATAGTTGCAAGCAGTTAGCGCCATCTACTACCCGTAATTGTCGCTATTGAGCCGCGGCTGGGGTTCATGTCTTCGCTTAGACGCCGACGGGCGCTTTCAAAGCTGTTACATTGGATTTCCGCTAGGTGGCGATACTTTTTACTTCTGTATTTTTGGGTATATTTCGATTTTGAGTTGAATAAAATAAAATGTTACGGTTCGTTCGTTAACGTGTCCAGGCCAGGTTAAGACACGTCTCTCCAAAAATATGTGGCCTGGGTGGCCTTATCGTTTACCTCTTGTAGGTCCTGATGTGTCATCATTGTGTCGTTTGACCCGGTGGTAGAAGGATTGGCCGGTGAGTTCAGACTCAACGTTTCCAGGGATACCCGATTGTTCATGATCGTTGACAAGACAGTCGGAAATGTGCACAATCTTTGAGTAGGCCCCTTCTGCATACCATTTTATATTATATTACCATTTTATAAGGAAAAAAAACACTAAAAACACGCCTTTATTAATGCACGTAAAAACCAAAAATGCCTATCTTCCGGCTTCATCATCAGACCTTGAAACCTAATCGTGGTCAAAGTTCATTCCAAGACTTTTCTATTAAGTCCAACCACAGCTACGATACGATGTTCCATCATGAAGTTCCAGTTCATATCTTCCGACTCCATCATCAGATCAGTTCGACAGTACCATATTATTGTATTGTCATCAGAAATACATACAGCTGCCAATTTTCATGACGCTACGATCCTTGGAAGATGGTTAAATTAGTTACCTTTGATTCCATTACATAGTTAGTTACATACAGGTCGATCTAATAAAAGCGTATTAAAAAAGTAATGCTGTCAGTTTGAACATATTTTGGTTATAAATTCCAATGTAATATGAAATCGAAGACTATCGCGGTTGTTTGACATTATAAATAGGATAGAAAACGAATTTACCGCCTGAAATTTGTAGGAGCCGACGTTTCGGTGACGTTGCAGCCGCCGTTGTCTAGGGTAAACTGAAGAGCTGTCAGTCCGTTGTTTAGCGGGTAGGCCGCAAACCGCTGCCGCCACTGCGTAGGTTATAACGGTGGTGGGGGGCCGGGCTCGGAGCGCGGGAATTTTTAAAATCCGTCTTGCACACAACACTCACTGTATCCTGTTTTACGTCTTTGCGTTCGTCGTTCGGCGGCGGGAACATTTTAAGAAGAGGGTTCCACGTAGAAGAGAGTTTGTAGCCGTCATCTCTATTGAAGTTCGGAGTTCTTCTTATTTCAATGGCTTCCCGGATCATGCGAGGAAAGTAGAATTGTTCCTTGGATAGAACGATGGGATTTTGAAACTGCATCCAGTGGTTACTTCCGCTATCCAATATATGTTCGCAGATCGCCGATTTTTCTCGCTGAACGTTTTTAACAGCTTTGATGTGTTCTGTCAGTCGCGTGGCTATGGGCCGTTTCGTTTGTCCAACGTAGGCTAGACCGCAGCTGCATTCGACTTTATACACACCCGGGGTTTGCAGTGGTATTACATCCTTTACAGGCCTCAAAAATCGAGCTATATTTTGGGTCGGTTTGAAGATCGTTTTTATATCGAATCTGTTTAGCATCTTACTTATTCGATCTGTCACGCCCTTGACGTATGGCAAGAATGCTCTTGATCTGCTCGGTTTTTGAGTTTCGTCCGTATTAGATCGTGTGCGTGTCTCGTGATATTTTCCGTATCCATTTTTCCTAAGGACATCATTGACATGTTCCATCTCCTTCGGAAAATGCTCAGTGTCGCATAGATCGCGTGCTCGATTCACGAGCGACGTTTGCACTGAACGTAGATGGTAGGGATGATGGTGTGAGCTTGCATGCAAATATCTGTCCGTATGTGTGGGCTTCCGATATACCGTATGTCCGAGAGTATTGTCACTTCTCCTCGTCACTTTGACATCGAAAAATGGTAAGGAGCCGTCCTTCTCTACTTCATAGGTGAAACTGATTTTCATAGGTGAAAATCAGTTTCAATTAACGCAAAGACGTAAAACAGGATACAGTGAGTGTTGTGTGCAAGACGGATTTTAAAAATTCCCGCGCTCCGAGCCCGGCCCCCCACCACCGTTATAACCTACGCAGTGGCGGCAGCGGTTTGCGGCCTACCCGCAAAACAACGGACTGACAGCTCTTCAGTTTACCCTAGACAACGGCGGCTGCAACGTCACCGAAACGTCGGGTCCTACAAATTTCACGCGGTAAATTCGTTTTCTATCCTATTTATAATTCCAATGTAGTTTACTAAGATAACGCATCTTCCAACATTATTATTAGAGTTACGGTTGATTCTGCAAAGTCTTGCCGGGAAAGTGTTGAGGCAACACAACCGTTTTTTAAAAAACTTTAACTGGCCACTATTAGTTTATATTCACAATTTAATCGCTCTTATGAAGTGGCAAAAGGGTTACATAACCCTCCTAATACAAACACCAGAAAGAGAAACGATCCATTCACGGTGGACTTCCGCCTCTGGCCTTTATTTAAATCCCTCGCCGTTCTCGCCATCCGTCACTCCACCCTTCCTCCAGCACGCAACGTATGCCCTTATATGAAACGCCGACTGAGGCGCTCGCGCATAACTAGAGGTTTATAAACTTCGCACTTATAACTACATTCCGGCACCTGGCGGCCAACTTGACAAATGGCAGAATTATTTGTCAGCATCATCCGTTCTCGGCATTTGTTCTGCCAAAATCAACACATTATTTCTCCAAGAGGCGGTCTTCGACCGTACCTCTGTACCTCTCAAATGTTGGCCGCTGTTACGCAAACTATTTGAGCAGTGGAACAGCGGTGAGATACCGTCCGCGTCGCGCTGCGCTGTATCGCCTGCCTTCTATTGTCTGGTTAAATACGGGCGTCCACTCAAGCTATGCTGCACAAATGATTATATAGCGTATTAGATTGCTCAATGCAGTACTACGATTTGGCAACTTGGGTTGTCGACTACAACGGGCGAGCCCGTCACCTCAGGAAGTTTTAACGATTAGTCGTTTTATATCCCTGGAGTGAACGTAGAACACTTGGGGCAAAAACAGTCCACCATCTAGCTACGTCACAAGCCCGTAAGAGGCCAACGCCTTAACCGCGAGATAACCAGGGATGTTACCTGGCGGGCCGACACTCACGCCCTTACTTCCAATTGTGACCAGATTACTCCGGTCTCTCGATTGGTTCCGAGTTGGAGGTCGCTTGCGCGGTCCTCTCCCTTACGAAGCGGTGAAGCGGTTTATACCGAATCTATCGCGGACCACAGCGTCCTTTGCCCGGCTGTTCACCCAGGATCGGATGGCCGATGGTCGTTTCAAGATCAGTCGCCGTAAGGTCCGCAACCACCCCCGCTCTATAGGAAACAGTACTGCTTCCAGACTCCCCCGACTGTTAGTTAAAATGCACAGTCGATTTGCTTACGCCGCACGGTGCACAGACCGTCCAGGAGCGCCAGAAGTTTGATTCCCAGGGGAAACTGACCAAGGCCAGAGTCCTACGATTTGGCAGCCAGGATTTGATTACGAAACGCAACGTGTTCTCTTATGTTCAATGGGACGCTGGATAGCCCATACATAGTTTCGAGCATCGCTCTGAAGGTGCCGCAACGTAAAACCCGATCTATACAGTTATTCGAGCTCCGAGACGTCATTCTAACTACACGCGCAATTCAATGCTTAACCGATTGCCACTTACGTATAATGATCAATTTACAGGGCTTGACATTTACAGTCAATATATACAACAATTATAGTTCAAATCGGCAGTACGAACCGCCCTTTAAGCTGCAGCGACAACTGCCAGTAATTATTGATTTGTAATATGTATGTATAAGTATAATATAACTTATATATGTATTCCCATTTACCTATTTTGAATGTATGTTGTATAAGTATAATTTATATGTTTGCGGTTAAAGGATGATTCATGCTACACCGGGCCGGGGCCGGGCCGGGCCCCGGCCGGGACACGGTCAGATATCTATAGTATACTTTTGTATGAAGCAATTCATGCTTGACCGTGCTCCGGCCGTGACCGGTCGTGCCACGTCCGGAGCACGGCGTCGAAATGGAGGTGGATATTGTTTTCCCGGCTCCGGTCTGCTAATCGTTCAATGGGAGAGATATGCTTCAGAAATCTTGAATTTTGTTTGGTTAAATCACGTTTTATTTTTCCAAGAAATATGCTAAAGCATTCTTTAGACATCCTAAAATAACCGTAAAATTTGCTCTCATCATCTATTAATTCCTTTTAGAGCGTGGCGAATTCTCCCTCCGATTGTCGTTTTCTCCAGGCTGGATGTACACTCCATCTTCTTTTATTATATTCAGTTCGTGTTTCCAATACTTCGTCTTCAAAGGCAATCGCAATAGCTGCCAACTCAAGTTGTGAAAATTGCATTAATAACACACTTATCAATCAAGCGAAAATAGAAATTAAAAAATATTATTATCGCCAAAATAGATGGACGCAACACTAGTTAGATAAGTTCGCCATTTGTGCATAAATTGTCTTTTTTATAAAACCAGCGTAATATTCATTAAGTTATGTTTTTATAGCACAATAAAGTTATTCTATTCTATTCTATTCTACTAGTTATCGCGGACACGGCCGTGGGATAAATAAACTCGGAAACGGCCCGGTCACGCCCGGTGTAGCATGAATGACTGGCCCGGCCGGAGCACGTTGGAAACGACTCGGCCGGGGCCCGGTGTAGCATGAATCATCCTTTACTCTACAACTTTTGCGGTCATTTCATTAATAAATATTTACGGATGTATTGTATTTTTTAATATAATAAAATATTTTTCAAATAATTTCGAACAGCGTAAGTTATAATCGGCATAAGAACATGTTTTTTAAAGAATTATGTATCTAATTATAAGTTCATGCTGTTACTTACCTAAATAAATAAAATAAAATAAAAAATGGCGGCTTCGCGGTATATCAGTTTGTCCGCGTTCTTTAGGTAACGCCCGGGTAGGACTATGGCCTGCAGGCCAGTTTCCTCTAGGAGTTAACCTTCGGGCACTTCTGGACGGGTTGCGCACCGTGCGACGTCAGCCAATTGATTGTGCATTTCGACTGACGGCTGCAGGGGAGTCTGGAAACAGTATTTGTTAACCTTACGGCAACTGCTCTCGAAACGAACATTCGGCTACCCGACTCCGTGTGAAGAGCCGGGCAAAGGATGCCGTGGTCCGCGATAGATTCGGTAGACACCGTATCACCGCCACGTAAGGGAGAGAACCGCGCAAGCGACATCGAACCCGTAATCAGTCGGAAGGATGGAGGTATCCTGATGGTTAATTCCAGACGGAGATATCCTTCCAAAAATGGTAGTCAGGGGACGATGCTGCCCGCTGGTTACCTATGCCGGTGCATCGCCGTAAGGCATTGATCTCTGACGGGTATGTTGGCATAGCTAAACAGTAGATTTGTAGGTATTGTTTTAAGTCTTCTACGCTCATCCTACGGCCGAAAGAACGAGCATATATCGATATACCAGCCTGGGGTGACGGGTTCGCCCGTTGTAGTCGACACCGTCCCACTGACCGCTTATAGGATTTTTGCGTAAGAAACTATTTGCGAATTCCATTGCAATAAGAGCTCGGCAATTTCCCACGAGGAAGTACATCGGCATGACACCAGGAATAAAACCCATTACCTTCAAGCGATCGTACCACGTACGGCTATGTTCCAGGCGACTAGCCTACACGTAGGACTTAAACTTTATAATAAATTGCCTGATCAATTGAAGCTATTTGAAAAAATAGTTTACGATCAATTATATGCGGCAACTACTCATTGTATTCTACCCCAACAGCATGGATTTAGATCTGGCAGGTCTACGGTATCTAATCTTACTTTGTTTACGAGTTTCCTGTCGCTTCAAATGAGTAAACGCAATCAAGTGGATGCTATTTATACTGACTTCAGCAAAGCTTTTGACAAGGTGGACCATACTAATCTTATCTCAAAATTAAGTGCCGTTGGAATTCACGGTGATTTACTTCGTTGGTTTGCATCGTACATACAAAATCGTTGCCAGCGTGTGGTTATTGGAGGATTTAAGTCCGACTGGACAAGTATATCCTCGGGTGTGCCACAGGGTAGCATTTTAGGGCCCCTTCTATTTACACTTTATATCAATGACATAAATACCTGTTTTAAATTTTGTAAGTTTTTACTTTTTGCTGACGATATGAAAATGTACGCACCTGTTAATTCCCTTGACGACTGTCAATTGGTCCAGGATGATCTAGATAGACTATCTCTTTATTTCGCCTCGAATCGTTTATTCCTGAATGCTGCGAAATGTGCTACCGTTAGTTTTACGCGGAAAAACAATGTTCTACCATTTATTTATACTGTCAATGGTTTCTCGATAACCAAGAAAAATGCAATCCGGGATCTAGGTGTTCTTTTAGATAGTAAGTTATTATATAACTCCCACATAGATAACATCACGAAAAAAGCATATAGTATGTTAGGTTTCGTACTTCGAACTTCAACACATTTCGCAGTTAAAAATTCTCTATTACTCTTGTACTACGCTTTCGTCCGGAGTCACCTCGAATATGCTTCTCAAATATGGTCTCCTAGTTATAATGTTCACATAAAGAGAATTGAACGTATTCAAAATATGTTCCTGAAACATTTGAATTATCGCTCCTTCTTGTCCTTTCCCAATCACAACGAAGCAGCTGCTTTTCATGGGCTTCAATCCTTACAATCAAGAAGAAAATGCGCAGACGTGGTGTTTTTCCATAAAATATTGGCAGGTTATATTGATTGTTCTGATCTTCTTGGAATGATATCTTTCCGTGTACCATCGCGACTCACTCGCCAAACGGAGTTATTCCACCTTCCGCAGGTTAGTACTAATTATGCACAAAACTGTTTCATGTATAGGGTATGTAAAATTTGTAATACGCAGCTCGGCGATGTTGACGTATTCAATACGTCATCATTCGCTCTTAAGAAAGCAATTATTAATGATGGTATTGATCGCAATATATAATATATAATAAATAATATTTATTCAAGAATATTTTTAAATAATATGTATGTCTATATTATGGAACGTGTATTTACATAAAATTTTATTTACCTTTATGACTCCTTTCTTCCCAGTTCCCACCTGTCCCTATGAGTGTTAGTTAATTCTTCAAAAAAAATATATTGTTGTGTTTAAATTATGAATGTTTAAGTGGAAACATGTAATTAGCTTTATTTTTTTTAACTTAATAATTCTGTAACAAATTTATTGTAACAGCTGTATGTTTCCTTAAAAATAATAAAATTAAAAAAATTAAAATTAAGGCGAATAAAAACATCTATATTTTCAAGAAGTCGATTCGAGTGTATCTACTTTTAAATAATAAGTATGCGCATAACGACATTTTTAAATTTTGTTAAAATACATAGAACCGTACCTACATTTAATTCAATGTACATTTTTATTGTAAATTGTCATCTTTCAGTCTTCGTTTTTTGAGTATTAATTGGGAATTATAAATAGGATATAAACGAATTTACCGCGTGAAATTTGTAGCACCCACGCTGTAAATTCACGCGGTAAATTCGTTTATATCCTATTTATAATGTCAAACAACCGCGTTAGTCTTCGATTTTATATTAATTGGGAAGTCTGAAATAATTTACTGTATATGATTTTTTGCTAAATTGAGTAACTAGTTCAATATTAATTAAATGTCATTCCTACACAATTATAAAACATGACAAAGAAAAAAATAGACAGGCATGAAAACAGGTAAGCCATCAAGAAATCCTTTATGTTTTGAACAATACAAAATAAAATTTCGACAAAAGAAAATCGTCTTAAATTAAAATAGTCAATAATGCTAAATATAGCCCTTAGGTTATAGGACTTATACTACTTGAAGATGTATTTTATTAGCCCCATGCATCTTTATCAGTTAATATAAAATCGAGACTATCGCGGTTGTTTGACATTATAAATAGGATAGAAAACGAATTTACCGCGTGAAATTTGTAGCACCCGACGTTTCGGTGACGTTGCAGCCGCCGTTGTCTAGGGTAAACGTCGGGTGCTACAAATTGCACGCGGTAAATTCGTTTTATTTTATTTTTATTTTATTTTTATTCCAACAAAAGAGAAAAACAGCGCTCGGGTCTTAAGTTAATAAATAATAATAACAATACTACGGCCAAAATAGTCTCCTGATCCTGTAACAGTTAATGTGCGTGATGTTGTGTAATAATATTTATATATTATGTTATATTATCATGTTCTCTCGATTTCTGAGTGTGTACGATAGAGTAGGATGAGTATGTTTATGTGTGTGATTGTGATGTGTGTTTAATGGGTGTGTGTAAGTACATCTACGTGTATGTGTCATAGTTGTGTATATATGAGAATGTGTGATTCTGCACAGGTATGTATCTGTTCAAGCTTTTAAGGTCTGGTCTATTACCGCTCTGATAAACTCGTTTTTGCTCATTGAGAATATGTCTAGTTCCTGAAACGATTCATCGTAGGCTTCCATAATTCGATGCAGAGTTGAATTCCTTGCTTGATTTGTATGGAGTCTAGGTACATTGAATACCCTTGGGTGACGAGTTCGGCGCGATGGGACTTTTAAGGCTATTCTGCTTTTTTCTATCCTATTTATAATTTATCAGTTAAGTATCAGATCTATTTTGTAATATGCCTGTTTAAAGTTTCTACGATATTTTTATTATAAAAGTGATTATACTGCGCTATAAAAGAAGACCTTACCTTGGGAAATAAAAAATAAAACAAATCACCTTTACGTTCTACGTTTCCGTCAACTGCAGCTCTACCCCACCAATGCTTATATTAGGTTATTAGGGTTAGGCATCGACAACTAAAGGCACTAATTAATACTGTGGCTTTTGAGCTACTATAGAGCTCGGCTTTATAAACATCCATCGCCTCGGTAGAAATTGCCAGCTTATTCCACATTGACCATGAAAATAGCTGGGTGAATAAAAGAATATGAAAGCGGTTACATAATGGAGACGTTCTTTCAGACGTAATCGCCGTCAAAGAGGGAGTGAAGGCTGACCACGCGCCGCTCTCTCCCCTCTCACCCGCCAATGAAAGGCAAGGCTTAATTAGGAACGAACGGCCTTAAAACGTCATCGTGGCAATTTCGCGTCCGTAGCAGATCCCTCCCCCCCCCCCATCTACTCGACATGACAGCCAACGACAAATCTTTTTCCAAATCGCTAGCGATAAAGGAAATCTTGAAATATTTTAATGCGCGGCAGCCCCCATTTCGGACAACAATTGAAATTCGCAGCGGAGAAAAAGAAACCTTTTTTATGGATCGAGATTCTTTCATAATTTTGTAAAATATATCTACCAAAGCATGACTACTATCGTTAGCAATGTATTTATCATTATTATTATTATTACATTTATAGATAGGCAGCGTTAATTGCTGATATGTCTGAGTTTAAGATTAAGTTTATTTATATTTTATTTGAAAGATTCCGATTCAGATTTATTTTATTAGTATAATAGTTTACAAGTCATTCGTAAACTTAAGCAAACAATGATTCTATCATAATTGCAACGTTAGTAAATATTAGAATACACAAAGACATAAAATAAAATTTTAAAAAACGCAAGAAAATACAAAAGAAATGTATAAGGGAAAATATAAGAAAAAATCAAAGAGATAGTTTACACATTGCAAGGAAAAGAATAAACACTTTAGTGATCAAGCATTTTAGTCTTCACACGAGTAATAGTCCTTCAGTGAGTAAAATGCCTTATTTGTGAGAGGGAGGGTTTGTTATTCGCAACCTAAAGCATTTTCACAATGTACGGGTTATGCATACGTTGTATAATTCAATTGTGAGAAGAAGATTGGAAACGAATACAGTTATATGGAATCCACATCAGGATCATTATATCACTATGTTGGAAAAAAATCTAAAATGTTTCTTACGCTTTATATATTTCAAGCAGTACGGATATTATCCATACTTATACCCTACTAGTTTTCTACTAGGCATGGTGGGCTATAACTCTCTTAAGTTGCGTAGAGAAATGCTCGCCATGGCCTACGTTTTCAAGCTGATCCGGGGAAGAGTTGACAATCCTAGCATGCTAGCGAAGGTTTGTCTCTTTGTTCCGGACAATTATAATCGTGCTCGCACTCATAATCTATTTGTGGAGCCGTCCTCGCGCACCAACCTAAGTCGATGGAGTCTGCTTACCCGACCTTTGCGACACATAAATGCGCTATGTTCGAAAGCATCAGACTTTGATATTTTTACAGCGAGCCCGCATCTTTTAAAGGTGTGGGCATTGCGCTACTTGTTTATGTCAGAATAAAATAAATTAATTCACTCTTTATGTAACGTAAGTTTGTAAGTTTTTTTTTAAATTATTAATGCCTGTATTTGTATTTAATGCTTATTTAAACATGTTGTGTATGTACTTGTAATAATTCTATTATTTTGTATATTTATGTGTATATTGCATATCAACGGATTGGTATAAACTGTTAAGTTGATTTTCTAATGAAATAAATAAATAAATAAAATAAAATAAAATAAAAAATACATACTTACAGGCAAGGTCTACTTGACTAGCAACATTGTCTACCGATTATATATAAATTGCATTAATAATTATCATTTCCTAGGCTAAATTATTTTTATGTGTATTATAATGTACTGTTTCATATGCTTTGCTACTATAAATAATAATATTTTATTTACAACGAATGCAATACATCGCTAGCCTAATATTTTTTGATGACCCTCATTTTACATATATGTAGATATAATATACCTGATTCTAATAATAACAGTAAAATCAGGGTATGTATGTACATATAAGTGTACAATCTGAGTTAAAAAATATATCATGATTATAGTAAACTAGCTGACCCGTGCACACTTCGTTGGGCGGTAAAACTTTTTACCTGTGATGAAATTATGAGTGTGGTTCGGTTAGTACTGAGTGCTATGATTTATTTCCTGACTTCCAAAAGAAGGGTTATATTTTTACTGCATATGTATGTATGTATTTGCATGCCAATTTGACTATAACACCGTTATTTGTAAGTGTCTTCTTGTGAGTGTCTTATTTGTGAGCGTATTATCTCTAACTATTTATCCAGTAAAATGGAAATTATATGCAGTAAAAGGGAAAAGTCTTTTGTTTTAAACACTTAAGACAATACAATACATTTACTTATTTTGATAAGAATTCCTAATTGTTGATAATATGACCAATAAACATGACCTAACGAGTTAAATCATTTTTTAAATATAAAATACTACTTTTTGTGACTTAATATAAAATTTAGATATATGCTGTCGCTGACTTTTTTGTATGCATTATTAAGCTGTACAACTTTTCTTCAGAACTTAATCATATATCTCTCATCGTTAAGGCAGCGTTAGTTAGAAACATTTTCGTTCGACCGCTTATTCTCCGACTTACTTTGCAAATCCGACTACCACGATAAAATCTTTTCATTTTTCGGATTAATATATAGCATATCACACTCACAAATAACGTGGCGTTCTATTGGTATTTTTTTTTTCAAAATCGCTTTAGTAGATCCAGAGATTACTTCCTACAACGTCACAAACTTTACCTCTTTATAATATTAGTATAGATGATATAAGCCGTATTTTTGCACCATCCCTATGTATGACAAAATGAAATGCGGTCATAAGAGCGTCAATGGTATTCCGCCGTCACACTTTGCCCGATTGTGTAGCTGTGGGGGTGGGGGGGTTGGTAGTGGGAGGGGTCATAAAACCCTTCCCCCTCGCTTGCAACACTCAGGATGTGACGTCATTTGGACTTTAAATTGGAAACGTGCCAGCAGATGGCCACCTCCATCTCAGATTGAGCTCGCGTTGACGTTTTTGCGTGACTGCCGCCTGGCAACCGATGGCACCCACGCCGACAACGTTCATTTCATAATATCTACCCCTTTTTTTTCTTTACTTGTGCTGTAAAAAACATGTCAAATCGAAGAATTTTTCTTTACACGCTTTTATGTTATTGCGCGTATAAACCACTGTTATTAGAAAGTTTGGGCCACAGCAGCTTCAAGAGCGAGTTATTTATTTTAGTCTAGCCGATGACTCATACATCAGGTGTGGTACTGGTTGCCGAACTGCAGAGCACATTATGTGGTCGCCAAGTTTTTAATGGCTCCGCTCAGTTTATTTATTTTATTTATTTATTTATTTCATTAGCAAATCAACTTAACAGTTTATACTAATCGGTTGATATGCAATATACACATAAATGTAAAAAAATAGTAGAATTCTTACAAGTACATACACAACATGTTTAAATAAGCATTAAATACATATACAGGCATTAATAATTTTTTAAAAAACTTACAAACTTACGGTACATAAAGAGTGAAAACAATTTATTTTATTCTGATATAAACAAGTAGGGCAATGCCCACACCTTGAAGAGATGCGGGCTCGCTGTAAAAATATCAAAGTCTGACGCTGTCGAACATAGCGCATTTATGTGACGCAAAGCACGGGTAAGCAAACTCCATCGACTTAGGTTGGTGCGCGAGGACGGCTCCGCAAATAGATTATGCGAGCACGATTATAATTGTCCGGAACAAAGAGACAAACAGTTTGGGTGGTGTTGGTTAATTTTGTTTTCCCTTGGCATGCCCAACTGACGGTTTTCCTCTTATCCGGTAACTTCCTCGAAGAGGAACTTAACCTGCAATGGCTTCTATGACCTCATCCTGCGCCTGTATGGCTACATGTGTGGAACTGGGCGGTTGGTGCACTATCCGATTGGCTAGACACGCTGTGGGGGTTGGAAACGTATGTTTCCTAAGCAGTGGGGGTAGTTGTTGACTTACATCATCTATCCGTGAAACGATCCGTTGACCACCCGATCCTGAGCCTTAGACTCTTACGACCCTGTTGGCGTAGTTAGATAGTGGACTGTGTTGTCTCTGCGTTCACCCATGGTAGAAAAAAATATCTTATACCTAACTTCTTGAGATGGCGGGTTCGCTCGTAGTAGTTGTCAACTCTCAAAAGAGGTCGTGCCTGATCTTATCGGCTGCTATGATGAAGCCGCTGGATGCGGTCGGTGACATCGTCAGTAGGTCTCCCATCTCTGGAGCTGTAAAGCTTTTCAAAATTTTGTGGCACACTGGGTAGTGAGATTAGAGAAATAATAAAAATAGATAATAAAAGAGTTGACAACAAAATAGATTTTTCCCCTGTAAATAAATCAAGATAACAGATATACATCTTGAGAGCAGCAGGTAACAAATGCCAACCAGAAATGGAATAAAGACACTCTGTCAGTAAAACAGAGGGAGTTTTTCTAATCCTCACACCCTTTGACCGAGGCGGAACGCGTCCATCTGCTTATATTGAGTCAAGCCGCCTACATATTAATCATAAGAAACAAATTTAGTAGGGCTCTATTCAAAGATTTTAAATCCACGAGAGAAGTATTTGAAATATATTCGCAACTGACGCAGTGTGAAAAATGATCCTCATATTGAGGGATTTATTAGAGCATGCAGCAGCCGCAGCCATACTTATCGAGCACCATGTGAAGTTCTCGCCTGGGAGCCAATCGCTTTTCAATTTCGCTGTCGAATCGGATATTGCCGCTTCGCTTTCGCCAATATGAACATTTCCACGATCGGCCTTGTTCCATCGTGCATTCGTTTGCCATTTCCGGAATTTTTTACTGCAAATGCGTTTCGGTACGCAGGATAGAAAATCAAAACTGTATATAGAGATTCGATTGTAATTAATTTGAAGCTGCGATGCCAGAACGATATTTCTGACTTTCGCTCTTGGACATCGAGCCGGCAACTTTAGCAATAAGATTGAACGAGTTGTAGTTAAGGAAACCGCGACAGTAAAAGGGATAGTCTTCAATAGGATGGAGCCTCGTTTACAAGTTGCTAGTTCATACCAATAGATCTTATGTTGTTTTAATAAAGAAACATTATGCTCATTCAGTAAATAAAATGTATCGTAGGAACGATATATTTTAACTACTTTAATTTATTTAAAGAAAAACACAATATTATTAACTGCAGTATATTATTAAATTAGCACTATTAAAGGCTCCATTGTGAACAGTAGCAAAATAGTAAGTACCGCAGCCGAGTATATCTCCAAATCAACGCCGCCTAACTAGGCCTAGGCCCGCACTAAGGCAAGTGTACCAAGCAAGCAGTGGCTTGTGCATACATCAAATTAAACCACATTAAATTATGTGCGGTATAATTAAACGGAAAAGGATCATCAGCTAATACAGCGACATGCAAAATGATCACAAAAATATTGGTCATTGATTACAATTTAAACCATTTTCCTTCAAATCTAATAATATTTAAAAAATAAGTAATAACTAGGTACATAGGTACAAATTATTCATCAGTCTAAAGACTAAGTCATTGATATAGTCTGCGAATAATATTTCAAAATATCCATCATAAAAACATAATAAAATAAATACTTTAAGAAATTTCCAAAAGAGTTATAAAAGTTAAATAATAATTGAAGGGTTACAGGAGAGGATCAAAGTGAATTTGACTTTTTAAAATAAGATACTATTTTATGGGGTATTAATTAATTTATTTATTTATTTATTTAAGAATTAATTACTATGAAACATTGATTAGCTTATAAAAATAACAGGAACCGAATGGCAAAACCTTAACCTTTTGCTTTTTTGTTTCTGTCACCCAACTGGGACTAGCCCGTTCTAGGGTGGACAGGACTCCAATATTACAATCAAGTTTGCTTGATTGCTTGGTTGCTTACAAATATACAAGTTTTAGTAAAAAGCTAATGACACTAAATTGCCCTAAAATGTGGTCTTCAGAATAAAATAAAAAAATAATAATAATAAAAAAATATTTAAAGATAATATAATAAATAAAATGCAATTCCATTATTTAATCGGCAATAAATATCATATAAAATTCGATTAAATAAAATAAATAAAGTTATATGTGAGAAAAGGAAGAAACGGTCATTAATATTTATTAATATAAAATTACCTAGTCTAAAAAGTATACTTCATTGTCAAAGTCAAATAATTTTTGGTAGTTAGTTCAATATTAAAATATACTTAACATATATGTTTCAAAATATGTTAATAATTTGTGCACCTAAGTTTTATTATACTATTATTTCTAACATTTGATGTATGGTTTGTCTGTCATGATTCGATAACCATTTCTTTAGTTTATTTTTGAATTCCCTAAATGTCAAGTTCATTTTTATTTCCATATTGATCAGATTGTAAAATCTCGGCGCAATGAAAGAGTAATGTCTTTGTCCAAATGATGTTTTCCTTCTGGGTATTATTGAGCTATTTTCTAAAACTTGTCTCGTTGGTCGCCGGTTCTGAATTATTCCTAAATTTGAGTTACTGTCCAAAAATAGCCTTAAGAGGGAAGTTTTTAGAAAAAGTTGCCTACAGTCAAGAACTTTAGCTTCCTTATAAAGTTCATTAGTGGGATGGCGATATGGTCTACGTAGAATAATTTTTAATATAAATTTCTGCGCAACTTGCAATGGCTCTAGCAGGGTTTTACCACATCCACCCCATCCAATTATGCCGTAAGTAATAAGCGATTCACATAAAGCATAATAAACAGTTTTTAGCGTTTTGGAATCCAGAATATTCCTCAGTTCTTTGAAAACATATCCAAGGATTCGCACCTTCGTAGCCACGTTATGTATATGAGAATCCCAACGGAGAAAGCAATCTAGAGTGATGCCTAGATATTTCCAAGATATTTCTCTTTGTATAGGCTGACAGTTACAAGACTCTACGCTATCGTACTCGTGTATTACAATAGTTTTATTAGTAGTGGGTTGACCTCTGGTTGTTATACGAAATGGCATGTATTTGGTTTTGCCAACATTAAGCGTCAACATACAGTTTCCTAGCCAATTTTTAACAATTTCCATGCCCTCGTTTGCTTTCTCAAATGTGTAATCCCAGTTTGAACCCTTGAATAGTATAACAGTGTCATCGGCATATGTGATGATTTTACCTACTGGTAACTGACATAGGTCATTTATGTAGACGAGGAATAAAATGGGTCCCAAAACGCTACCCTGTGGCACACCATACGTGAGATGCTGGCTTTTACTCTGGAGGCCCTGGATGGTGACACTTTGTACCCTGTTGGATAGGTAACTATCAAACCATTTAAGACTTGTATAGTTAATTCCTACACTGCTCAGTTTGCATAATAATATATTATGAGGAACGGAGTCAAAAGCCTTTGCAAGGTCAAGGAAAACTCCTAGACACTTGTCTCCTTTATCCACCGTTTTGACTATACATTCAGTTAAGGCTGCTATAGCGTCTGTTGTCCCTAAACCTTCCCTAAAACCGAACTGATTGTCTGAGAGTATTTTATTTTCAATTAAAAATTTATAGTCTCGCCTTTGCAACTTTCTCGAAGATTTTGGAGATCGTGTTTAAAATGGAGATAGGTCGATAGTTATTGAGGTCCTGCTTATCTCCCCCTTTATGTATTGGAATTACTTTGGCAATTTTTAATTTGTCAGGAAAAATTCCGCTTTTAAAACTCACATTAATGATAAAAGCAATAGGCTGGCTGAGATAGGTTTCAGCTAGTTTAAATACGCATGTCCCGACCCCATCATTCCCCACCGCTGACCTATTTTTAAGGCTGCCTATTACTTTCCTAACTTCGTCTCTATTTGTAGGCGTTAGGTACATGGATACAGGTAACGTATCAGATTTACTTAGGTCAGTAATTACAGAACTATTTATCCCACGAAACTTTTCTGCTAATTTGGAGCCAACATTACAAAAGTGACTATTTGTACAATTTAGTAACTTTTCAGGATTATCTTTCATTGTAATAATTTGATTGTCAATTTTAATACTATTTAAATTAAAAATTTAAGTGGTATAGTTTTTTTAGAAACTCAACAATGTATGGTTTACAGGCGAAATATATTTTGTTCTCACTCAAACAATCCCTGCCTAAAAGGTCCTATTTTAAGTCAGTATTTTTTAAAAATGTAGATACCAAAAAAAATATATATTGATCGTTCTTCCTCGTAACCCTTGAATTATTGACGGAAAAATAACCTTGCAATAAGTTCTCTTCTCCGTCGTTCCCTCATTACTGAGGATCGTGGCCACTAGACAACAGTTTACCTACGAGGCTCCTCCACTTCGACCTGTCTTCTGCATGGCGGGTCGCAGATTGTATTGACCCTTTTGTAACTTCTTTGACGAGGTCGTTCCATCTGGCCGGTGATCTGCCTCTGTTTCTTATTCCCTCCGCTTGACCCTCGGAAACATTTTCTCTAGATTCTCTGGGTTTCTCCTGGCAACATGACCGAAGAACTGCAGGACCCTTCTCATGCATACGGTGGAGAGCCTCACTTGGATGCCGAGTTATTCCAGGACAGATTTGTTGGTGCGGCGTGCTATCCATGGGATTCCTAGCATTTTACGCCAACACCACATCTCCAGTGCATTGATTTTGGTGCGTATACGAGCCTTCAGGGTCCATGTCTCCGATGCATAGAGAAAGATCGAGAAAACCAGTGCTCGAACCAGCCTGACCTTAGTCCGCTTACTTATACCTCGATTCTTCCACAGCCTTTCTAGCTTGCTTATGGCCGATCTTGCCATCTGGCTTCTGCGTGAGACCTCCTTTTCGCAGTTTCCGTCGTTGCATATCATGGAGCCCAGATAAATAAAGTCTTTCACAGCTTGAAGGTCACTCAGCTCGTTGGTGCGTTGCATGGTTTCAGCCCGGTCCACAAACATGAGTTTGGTCTTGCTGCGGTTCATGTGCAGTCCATACTCCTTGCTTTACTTCTCCACCCTGCGTAATAGGGTCGCCAACTCCTTTTTATCGGCATCTATGATAGTCGTGTCGTCGGCGAATCTTAGGTTATTGATTCTGAGACCTCCAATGCGAATTCCACCCTCCCATTAGTCTAGGACTTTTCTCATTATATGTTCGCCGATCAAATTGATCGGCGAAATTGCAATAAATAGTTAAATAATTCATTTCAAATACTCCCCAGGAGATTTACAATTTGTTGAAGTTTCATTATTACTCGAATGCCAATAGGGTCAAGTGAAAAGGTTATAATGTAACAATGAAGCTAACGCTTAAATACAATCATCATATCTGACCAGCGACATGACAGTGGTTTAACGCACCGACCCCACCGGAAAACCCGTCCCTATCAGCGAGTGGCATTAGTCACTCTCCCAAAAGTGTCATTAGTGTAACACCGCCGTGAAGAGGAGCGAATCCCTCCGGAGATGAAAGTTTGCAGCGGCTATGAAATTGACGGAACACCTGATGGCTTCGCAATTATTTGCTATGTTTTTCCCGAAGCCGCGCCGAGGGAGTCGAGCGTGTGATTTGAGAACTTGCTCAAAGGCCGAGCGAGGGCAAAGTTTGACTTTTAGTCGGATTCCGGCTGCGAGACAGTGATACCACTGAATCAAAAATAAAAAAGCTAATAGGAAAGTTAATTTAAAATCGGCTTGTGATATAAATATAAAAGGTATTTTTTATCATTGACACTTGTGCTATGGGTTATTCTGGCTTCTAGTTTGAGCCCATTCTGGTTCTAATACGAATTCGAAGGTCGCGACGAGTTTGTCAGGCCGACTAACCTTTTGATTCCAAGCCATCTCCCCTTTTGCCTAACGGATCTTTCCATTCTGGGGGCACCTCACCAGCTGAACACTATCGCTCTCTAACGCTTACTCTTTTTTTTAAAAGCGTTACTCCGCCACGACCTAGGACCCTCTAGTGATCGCGAGACCAGTCACTCTAGCCACAGACCCGCATTGTCAAACCATTTTAAAAAGAGATAAACGTATGTAATTATGTTGGATTAAAGTGTAACAAATATGTTTTTTATTTATTAAGGAAAAAAGCGCTGCAAAAAAATACATTTACCTGTTAAAACTGGAATGATAACCATTTTTTTTTTAATTTATTTATTTAGTTACAAAAAATATTTAAGAAATATTTTTACAGCATGATATTGAGTCACTCCTAACTAGATAGTGTCTGTTCAAAGGAAAACGCCAATTTCATGTAATATTAAATTAAACTAAAAAAAAAATATGTTTAATTTTTAACGTCGGGTGCTACAAATTTCACGCGGTAAATTGTTTCTATCCTATTTATAGATGTTAAGAAATTGTTATTGTTAATGAAAAAATATAAAGATAGATAAAATAAAATAAACAAGATAATCATGAAAATCAGAATAAAAATTAAATAATAAAGCAGAAGAAAATAATTATAAAATAAGTTTAAGTACAAAATATTATGTTATAAAAATAAAAATCAGAATTTACTATTGTTTCTATATAGGTAATTTATATTTTTAGAGATGTGAGAGTGTGTAAATGTGTTGCTATTTTTGAAATGTCATGAGGATACTTTCAGGTTCCTTTCTTCCTCCTTTCTCCTGTTCCTCCCTTCCTATTTGAGCTAACCATTCTTGGTTAGACGCTATGTCCAACATAAACACAGTACTAGTAGTAGTAGTAGTAGATGGAGTGGGGGGCTTGTTTCCAGCCCTTGATGTCACCTAGATCTGTAAGGTCTTTTGTAACTACCCACTGTGTGATTAGGTCAGTGGTCAGCTAGTAGCCCGGTACTTCTTACCAGTCCAAGTAGGTCACTGACCTTCAAGTTGGGCAGATCGCTGGGTTCGAGAAAGGCTCGTCCCAGTAAACTGTGTTTTTTGGCGGCGAGCCCTGGACAGCGACCAACAATGTGTATGCTGTCTTCAGGTTCCTCGCCACATATTCGGCAATCCTTGCTCTCAGTCAAACCAAGGTTGAATGGATGAGCTCTAAGGGTCGTGTATCCGGTGAGGAGACCGATAGTGGTTCTAAGGTTCTTCTTGCTCATGCCAAGTAGGGCCTTGGTTTTCTTCTGTAGTGGTTGCTCCATCATGGCTTTGCCTGGCGACATCCCTGACTCTGTTTCCAGGAAGCCCGATGTTCCTGCTCCAAGCAGTCCCTGATGATTTTCTTACCTGTAGCGAAGGGGACCCCTACAGCTGGCTCCACTGGGCAATCCAGTGTGCCCAGTTTTGCCAGTCTGTCGGCCTCTTCGTTTCCGGGTATGCCTTGGTGACCCGGTATCCATATTAGGGTGATTTTGTTGGATTTTCCCAATTTGTTGAGCTCAGGACAAAGTCCCAGACCACAGAAGATTCTGTGGTGGCTTTAGCCAGAGCGTCCAGTGCTGCTCTGCTGTCAGAGCAGATGAGGATTTGTCTGTTTTTTACCTCAATTCGACTTTGTAGTTTTATGCATTCCAATATGGCCAGTACCTCGGCTTGGAAAACCGTAGCGTATTGTCCAAGGGGGATGCTGATTCTGTGGTTGGTTTTGGGTCCGTACACGCCTGCCCCAAAACGTCCATTTGTTCCTGAGCCGTCGGTGAACCAGGCGTCTGCGTTGTGGCTTTGAAGCCACTGCGGATTTTTCCATTCTTCCCTGGTGGGGGATTAGGATTTTATAGGATTTCTCTACCGAAATTTTTTTCCGTAGTCGATCCTGGGTCAGAGTGAATGGGCTTTTGTGGAGGAGGTTTAGCTCAGGATGATTGTGCCCTCCTCGCTTCCACTCGCCCAAACACTTCAGTCTGTATGCTGTAAGTCTGGCTGAGTGGATGATGAGCTTGTCCAGAGGCGGGCAGCAGAGTGCCACCTCTAATCCCGCTGTTGGGGTGGTCTTCATGCCGCCAGTTGCAGCCCTCAGTTACCTTGAAGGCTTTTAAGCATTTTTAATGTCTCAAGCTTTTTCACCCTGGACCACCAGACTATTGCAGCATAGGTAAGTCTAGGCAGCAGTACTGCCCTGTAGAGCCATAAGGCGACCCTGGGTTTGAACCCCCAGGTTTTTCCCATGGCTCTTTTGCACGTCCACAAAGAGGCATAGAAGGTTGTTATCTTGCGCTCGAGGTGGTGCTTCCAATTGAGCTTTGGGTCTAGATAGACTCCAAGGTATTTGACTACTGTAGCGTATTCTATCTCCTTATCCCAGAGCTTGAGACACTCAATGGGTTCGGGTTTGTATTTTCTGGTGAAAATCATGGCCTTAGTCTTGCTTGGATTAACGGATAGACCTCTGGCCTGGCACCAGTCTTGGGTGGTCTTAAGTGCTTTGTCCATGAGCTCCTTAAGTATTAATAGGAAGTTTCCTCTGACTACTATGGCCACGTCATCAGCGTAGCCGTAGATAGAGAAGCCTAGGTTTTGTAGATCTGTTAGGAGTTCGTCTACAACGATGCTCCACAAGAGGGGGGAGATGACTCCACCTGTCAAGGGATTATATCATTTTAACGTCGCGGAAAATATATTTCATAAAATAACAGCCACCAAAAATATTCCACAGGATACCTAATATTAGAAAAATCCCAACCCTCTAAAGTGCAGTCATAAAACCACTTAAACAAATGCATGCTTCCTGCAATAAGTAATGGAACCTTTTACTATGGCAAGGATTTCGAAAAGATAACGAAATACCTGCCATAAAAGCACTCAACGAAAAATACACATCCTGTCCGAAGTCATAAAATAAACCGAAACCATTCGAAAATAGATAAGCAATAAACCCTTCCGGCCTAGGTAAGTACGTACACGTGTGCGTGCATACACGAACAAAGGAAACGGTCTGCGAGGACACGACGGAATATTTTTAAAAATAACATGCAAATTTTCCACTCCAAATTCACAAGCTTATACATAGTTTCTTTAGTAATAGTAATTTCTATATTTAAAAAACTGTTTATAATCTGTATTTAAGGATAATTTAATGCAAGATGTTTAATTAAGAATTCCGTGCTTAAACAATTAATAAATGTCGTTAGAATTTAAATATATATGTCTTTATATAATAAATACAATAATATGTGCATTTAGTTTAGAAATATATAATATGGAAAATTTCATGCGATTATTAAATAAGTAATAAATAGTGATTTCCTTTGAGCTAATTAATCATATCATAATTTGCATGGCTCAAAAAATTATAATTTGAAATTTCAAAATTTATGTTTAGGCATACATAGAAGTAGGCGCTAATTAGTTAAGAAATATTAGATCAGGTTAAGCTTAATATTTAAAATATTTAAGGCATTTTTTTGACACGTAACGCTCTCTGTTAACGAGTAGATGAACCGAAGCCAGCATCCCCGAACGGATAATGGTGGGGGTTGGTTAAATATTATATAAAAGGGAGGCGTTGCACCCTTACGATCAGTAATCAGTACGACGATGGTCGAGTAAACACGTCAGACTTGTGCTCCTAGAGGCTAGTTTAAGTTAAAGCCGACAAATTTGTAAATTCTGTGTTTTGTAAAATTACGTGTATAGTGTAATATTACAATTAAAGACTTTGTGAAAATAACAATAAGCCCTCCTAGTATTTAATTTGTTTACATGTACATAATCCTAAAGGTCTAAATATTCGGCCTTTGAAT
This sequence comes from Micropterix aruncella, assembly GCA_944548615.1. NCBI lineage: Eukaryota > Metazoa > Arthropoda > Insecta > Lepidoptera > Micropterigidae > Micropterix > Micropterix aruncella. The sequence goes on along the minus strand of OX155958.1, from coordinate 550,852 downwards.
TTAGTAAACGAACACTCACGTAATGAGACTTTTATTTATTTTCCTTTGTGATTAAACAAAAAAAATCGTGTAAAAAGTGAAGTGAAATTTCTGTTGGATCTGGAAATAAACTGCGGGTTCCCGAGCCTAAAAAACGCCCGACGAATACAGCAGCTTACAAAGAACTTCAGAGAGCGGTAAGAACTTTGGTTTATAACATGCCAATTCATGCCAATTCTTCATACTAGCACGGGGCGAGATCATGCCTTACAAGCAAGAAAACCAATACTAAAGATTAGCTTAATCATTATCGAGGAAATTCAGCAACAACGATCAATCTAAAGAGCAAATCTTTGGGTAAAAAACCGCCCACGTCGCCGTGAATAAACATCGGAGACGTATTAAACCACAATTTCACAATCCAAAATTATATTAAATTTGGCCTTCGCAAGCTGAATTAATCAGACAATTTATAAGTGCAGTTTGTCACCTAAAATGAATTAAACCCGCACACCACCCTGTGGACAGCCCTTGGCGATTCCCGTGATGGAGGTGTCGCCTTGATAGACGGTCAGATTCCTATTTGATAGCATACTCAATGTCCAGTCAATAGCATAGTACTAGACAGATCCAAAATGAACGGCTACTCGTCATAGAAAATTTGAATTGGCTTATCCCTCACATATTCTACAAAATTACTCTAAATTTAAAAAGATATAAAAAATGTGCATTTTTTTAAATAAAAATAGTTAGCTTTAAAATAAATGAAAGTGAAACATACGTGTAAATTATAGGAATAAGATTGATACACGCATACATATTTTATTAGCATTAAGTATGTCTCATCTTTTTATTATTATCAAGGGGGTGGCTTTCTCTGCCGACTAATCTTAACTAATGTAATTGCAGCATAAGTATTATATATACAACTATATAGACAATATTGCCACTAAAGTCGCACTAAAAGTCATCCCATCATAATCTCCAGCAGGTAAGCTTTAGGATCGGCTGGATTTTATATTCCGTCAGTCAGGACAACATTTGCCCAGAGACATATATTCTACATAGCCCCAAAATTATATAATTCCCTTAGTGAAGACATGAAAAATTATCCTAACATAAAAATATTTAAAGCAAACCTTAATAGATGGCTACTTAACAAGGGATATGTAAAATCTGATCAACTTCTTTGCAACGCACGACAATTTATTTAGTATCACTTATCTATTTTTCTTAATTAAATTTTATTAAATTACAACTATAAATGTATATATTTATTACATAGCTATATTTTTATAAAATTGGTATATTTATGTGTATATACAGGTGGTGGGTCCAAATAATTTATTTAAAAAAAACACTTCATTTCTTAAAATTGCATAAAAATATGCACATCTAGAGACGGGCCAAATTATCGCCTAGTTAGATGTGCTATTGGCAGTAAAGGTCATGTAAGATGTGTTAAACCTCCCTATATTAATTATTAAATAATTTATATAATTATTATAAGATTACATGACCTATGAATGAACTGTATACCTAATCCTATGTACCTAAATAAATAAATAAATAAATAAATAAATATAAAGCTATATCTAAATAAATTAATAGTTTTAAAAAAACCACTAAAAACACGCTTTTGGGCTATGATACGATATTCACATACACACGGCTATAATACGATATTCCATCATGGAATGCCACTGCCTATCTTCCGGTTTCATCATCAGACCTTGAAACCTAATCGTGGTCAAAGTTCATTCCAAGACTTTTCTAACAAGTCCAAACACTCATAAAATTTGAACAAAAATGGACAGGGATCAGATAATTTGGGAGAAGAAAGAGGTGGTCTTCAGAATAGAAAAGTGGGCTTCATAACTCAGGTGCACCCGGAATAACCCATCGCTACTTGACACACTATTGTAATAGTAAATTGGAATTACATTAATAATACACAAACGAAAGCGATCGCGCAGTTCTTATCGTTATTATAATATGCTCTTAACGCAAATTCATGACTTCTACGATTCAGCATAAAATAGAATTATGCAACCTTTCGTCCGGTTTTTCTGCATGCTTACAGTTTTTTACCCCGCTTAAAATCACCGCGGGGAAGTGCTTTATAAACGTCGAGAAATGCATCTCGTCATAATGCCGTGCCTCTGCCGCCCGGCGCGGCTGCTCTCTCCCTCTAATGTGAAATACGCCTGGATTGTTTTTTCGGTCTTGACTTTTCTCACGATCTGCGCTCCGGCCGCGCCGCAGCGGCTATGGCAGCCGCTTTTTTCTGCGGTCGTTATTTTAAAATTTACTTTTGCCTCTCGCTAATTGTTTTCATGTTTACGTTTACTAAGCCGGCACACTTTTCAATGTTTAATTATAAACTGTGATATAAAATTTTTAAGATATAAATATATAACCTTGAATTTTATAGTCCGCTTCTTCTCGAGAAGGATATCTGTGTACGAATATCATTGTTGTAAACACTAGTAGCTATGCTATCCGCATTACAAAGTGGCGAGTCAGGTAATTTATCATCGAAATCGTGCCATCTCTTTCGCACTTGCACGGCCTTATGGAGCGATACCTGTAACCGTAGTGTAGGTAGTTTACGCATACAAAAGGAATGTCGATAAAGTAATGAAACGAGGGAAATAATTATTATTTCAGTATTATAAAATCGAAGACTATCGCGGTTTTTTGACATTATAAATAGGATAGAAAACGAATTTACCGCATCATTTTCTATCCTATTTAAATTTCAGTATTGTTTCATTACGATAAATATTAAATAAGTTAAACATATAAATATTGATATTGAATTATTAAAATAAAAATATAAAAGTATCAAATTTATAATAGTTGACAATAAAATAATTGTTATACAAAAAAAATATAAAACTGAACAAAGAAAGTCAGCAAGCTATTCATATTCGTGTTCACTATCACTATCGTCTTATAGATTAATAACATGAGAATGGGTGTCAATTATATTATGTGCTTTGGCCAGGTCTTCGTTCTGGAGATTTTTGAATCGATTCCGAATTCGATCTAGAGTTCGTTCGCTCGTTCCACAAACTAATGCTGCCAACTTTCTTGGTTGTTGAAAATCAATTTTCCTTATGACATCAGGGTCTTCTTTCAACTTATGAAACCACTTATAAATGTTGAGAATGACATGCCTCTTTTCATTTTTCGGATTAATATATAACTTATGACACTCACAAATAATGTGGCTTTCTATTGGTAAAAGAATTTTGAAAATCGGTTCAGTAGATCCAGAGATTACTTCCTACAACATCACAAACTTTACCTCTTTATAATATTAGTATAGATAAATATTTTATCGACATGGTACCATTCCTATGTTAACTGTCTCTAATTGCCCCAGTCGCCAGTTTGTACTGCGGATACTATAGTATAGGATTTCGGTGATCTAAAGTCATCAACTGACGCATGTTTTCTAACTTTTGCATTCTCGTTCGTTTATTATAAATTTAAAATCCTCTATATCAGCGGTTCTCAAACTTTTTTGGTGACTGAACACTTTTCTGAAGCGAAATATTTGACGGAGCCCTAAAATAAACAAAAATTAGTTTATTTGCATTTGTGAGGGACCACCCCTCGCTAGACTCCAATTGCTCGTGAGTGAGGGTGTGTGTCATCAGGGGTTTTCTCCGTAGTAAAAGTCGTCTTGTTGCAGTTGAAGTAGTTTATTGCAGAAGGTGTTTGATGCTTGCCAGTTGTAACGCTTCGAATGATGTCGCAGTGTGTGTAGTGTGAGTGAAGATGATGATCTTGGAGTAATTGAAGATTGATATCGCGGATAATGAAGAGACTGTTCGATGATGATGATGATAGCGAGGTATAGACGCGGTGTGTGCTCACCAGAGGATGATGATCGCGTGAACTATGCGTGGCTGAGGGTCGCCAGAGGATGAGTGTAGAGCGAGGTAAAAGACGCGGTGTGTGCTCACTAGAGGATGATCAATAATCGATCGAATGTATGGGTTTATATAGCGCATTAAATGATGCAATGCCGAGGCGTGGGGGAAGTGAGTATGTCCGATTGAATCGATCAGGAGAAATGATATTAGTCATCAGCTGTGTCTGCATTAATTGCCGAAAATATGGAATTCAATGTTAGTTGGCGCGTGTAATATTAAGTGTGTTTGCGGTTATGGATTTCTAGAATCTAATTCTTTTGTTGACTCGATATGTTGGGTGAAGTACCAACACATTAATCATTAATAATCACATTACAATCATTACATAACATTACAAATAGTTTATTTGCATTCTTTATTAATAATCACATTACAATCAGTTACATAGAGAAAAAAAATATGTAAGTAGGTACTATTTTTTTTTACTTAGTTTTTTTCTTTAATATATATTACAATAATGAAGACGGTAAACTTTCTAGTCGTTGGCCACTACTGGCATCTGGCGGGTTCAATAAGGAGTACTAAAGCCGTGGCAGGCGCGGTCTTTCGGCTCGGAGGTATATTTTTTTTCTACGTGTTTCCTCCTATTTATTTATTTATTTTTTCATAACAAATCAACATTATAGTTTCTACCAATCCGTTGATATGCAATATACACATAAATATATATATATAAAAAATAGAATTCTTACAAGTACATACATAACATGTTTAAATAAGCGTTAAATACAAATACCGGCATTAAGAATAGAAAAACTTACAAACTTACAAACTTACAGTACATAAGAGTGAAAACAGTTTATATTATTCTGCCATAAACAAGTAGCGCAATGCCCACACCTTGAAGAGATGCGGGCTCGCTGTAAAAATATCAAAGTCTGGCGTTGTCGAACATAGCGCATTTATGTGCCGCAAAGCTCGTGTAAGCAGACTCCATCGACTTAGGTTGGTGCGCGAGGACGGCTCCGCAAATAGATTATGAATGCGAGCACGATTATAATTGTCCGGGACAAAGAGACAAACCTTCGCTAGCATGCTAGGATTATCAACTTTTCCCCTAATCAGCTTGAAAACGTAGGCCATGGTGAGCATTTCTCTACGCAACTTAAGAGAGTTATAGCCCACCATGCCTAGTAGGAAACTAGTAGGGTATAAGTACGGATAATATCCGTACTGCTTAAAATATATAAATCGTAAGAAACATTTTTGAATTTTTTCCAACATAATGATATAAAGATCCTGATGTGGATTCCATATAACTGCATTCGTTTCCAATCTGCTTCTCACAATTGAATTATACAATGTATGCATAACCCGTACATTGTGAAAATGCTTTAGGATGCGAATAACAAACCCATAGTAGCTTAAAAGAGGACTTAGACAAATTAGCAATGTGCTCCTTGAACGAAAGCTGGGAATCAAAGAGAACTCCTAGATCCTTTACCTTCTCAACCCTAGTTAGCACCTCATCAGTGATGGAGTAATCATAAATCAGAGGTGCGGTCGATCTAGTATATGTCATCACTGAACATTTGGATATATTGAATGAGAGATTTTTATTCTGGCTCTAAGCCCAGACGGCATCAATATCACGCTGGAAAAGCTTGCAGGCCTCAGCAGTTCCAGTGGACATGTACAATTTTATATCGTCGGCAAACATTAAACATTTTGCTGACACGATTACTTTACTTAGATCGTTAACAAAGAGATTGAACAGCAAAGGGCCGAGGTTTGATCCCTGACTCACGCCAGAACAGGTGTGGTACACCTTAGAATCAAAAAGTCCAAGTTTCACATACTGCTGCCTATCTCTCAAGTAATCAGCAAAAAAACTCAGCAGATTACTTGAGAAACCTGTAGCAGCTAGTACTTTGAGTAAGACATCATTGTCCACTCTGTCGAAAGCCTTTTTGAAATCCAGATACACCACATCTACCTGGCTTCCTGGTTTAGTGTCCAGTTCATTTGCCACATAATAAGTAAAGACGGAAAGGTTGGTGGTGGTGGACCGATTGGGGCGAAACCCGTGCTGGGCGTCCGACAGCCTTCCACACACTTGGGTGTAAATATCCCGGTGGAGTATTGTCTCAAATAGTTTAGGGAAGACGGATAACACCGCTATAGGCCTGTAATTATCCACTTTGCCCTTGTTGCCACTTTTATGAACGGGTGCGACCCTAGAAATCTTCCACATACTGGGGTACGTGGCAGATTCCAAGGAACGATTGAAAATATGTATGAGAGGCTTTATAAAATAATCTGCACACGCTTTGACAATGTATGGTGGAACTCCATCGGGGCCGATAGTACGCAAAGATTTCAATTTTTTAAGGCTAAATTGAATATCTTTGTGCGATATTGTGCGAATGTTGATGCAGGAAGCGTACGTATCGCACGGCTCTACACTTGATTGAACGCGAGTGGCATCTAAGGTCACCGCGTTCTGAATAAAAACAGATGAGAAGTAATCTGCAAAAGCGTCAGCGGCACCGGCACCAGAGTAATCAACCCCATCATACGTCACTTTCAGGGGCACTCCAGAGGTTGCGCTCTGACTGTGAATGTACTCCCAGAAGCGAGAACTATCCTCTGTAATGGAATCCTCGATACTGCGAATATAATTATTTTAGGCTGTTCTAATATTATATTTTATGCTAGATCGCAATTCTACAAACTTCTTTCTATGAGAAAGTGAATGGTCCCGTTTCCAGCATTTATGGTTATAAGATTTGACTCTAATATCGCGGATGATATCAGCAGTGAACCAAAGAGGATATGAATACCTCCCGGCCACAGCTTTCCGCTTGTATTGTGGAATGCAGCTATCGAATATGTCATAGATTGCATTGTAGAAATAAGCAACACAATCGTTGACATCACTAATGCAGTATAGTATGCTCCAATCAAAATGAGAAGCGAGATCGTATAACAAATAATAATTACCCCGCTTGAAATCCCAACCTTTCCTAAACAATGTGTTAGGTAGACTGGGAGTATTGGGGGAAATGTCGCTCGCGTGCAACTGAGTACGCCCTCGGTGGACAGTCACGCATATATCTAAAGGCGGATGATAGCCGTCCACGTTAACCAGCTCGAAGGAGGCTGCCGTCACACTCACGCTGCCAGGTTGCAAGTTCGAAAGCACCAAGTCCAGGAAACGGCCATTGCTATTCGGGATAGTATTAAGTTGACTGAACTGGCAGACAGATAAAAATATATAAAATAGTTATTTATTTCTTTAGAGGCACTATGGAGGTTGTAATCACCGAGAAGCAAAACATTTTTTATTTTATTAGCAAAATACAAACTTTCAACGAGTTTGAAGAACGACATGTAGACCGAGTCGCAGGTCTTAGGTGGAAAATAATTTAAAAATAAAAATAATGGATATGATTTATATAAAACTTTAACACATAGCATTTCACATTCACTTTCAAATAGCGGAATACGATAAGACTCAATGCAACTTTTAATAGCTAGGAGAACACCACCAGCAAATGTTTGCCTATCTCTTCGATAGACTGAATATAGTTTTGGAGAAAATAACTCGGCATCGTATACACTATTATCGAGCCATGTCTCAGTAATAAATACGAAATCAGAGTCAAGTGAATGCACGGCGTTGGAAAAATCGTTAATTTTTTATTTGAGTCCCCTGACATTTTGATAATAAATCGTCATGTAATCGGCAACTCTTACGCGGTTTTGAATAGGCTTACTGCGAAGCGACGGTGACAGTATTCCTCGAGGTGTTTTTGTCTGAGCGTCGAAATCGCCAGGCACTAACAGATATATTTTTAGGCCAGACCGAAGGATTCTTAAATATGTCAACCGTCGATTCGGGAACGCCAACTTTAAAAGAGCCGTAACAGCGCTCGTTGCGTGTCGACAGTTTTTCAACTTCGCACGATAATCCCACGACGGTCTCTTGCAAGAATAATTCATTCTAATGGGAGGTATGACACTCTTTCTTATTTTTCATCAAATGGTTGATATCAGGTTTGATAAAAGATAGTTGAAGTCTCATATCAGTTTCCAGTATATTGCGGTATTTTGTTTATGTAGCTGCATAGATCGAGAATCCTGTTTCGATCAAGTATGTTGTCGCAAACGGGAGAAGAACACTCAAAGCCATTAAGGCAAGAAGTGGACACTTTGAGTATGGCAGCTCTATATCATTTCCTCCTTGTCGCTTTGGGAAGTGTCGCTACGCCGGAATCGTATTGTTTGAGGTCAGCGAAATAAATCCATAAAAACAGACCATCGCACGTTTCGGAACATAGTTTCACTCGAGGGACGGTCGCGAGAGGTCGCGTCGTGCCGTCCCGGCTGCGTGGGAAATACGTGATTACGGACTTGTTCGGGTCAATATTGGGAAGGCCTCAACGCCCAATACGGGACGGGAACTGCATTAGTGAAGTTGGTCTGGAAACACCCGAAGCCCGCGTCGGAGAGGGAAGCGCGCAAGTACCTACTAGGGCGGATAATTCAAGGAAACCAACAAAGCCCGCGTCACTGAAATAGACGCATGAAGCGACCAGCTACGCTTAGCCGCTCAACCCACTGGTCTGGGGACTGCTGAGTCGTTGGAACAGCAATTTCGAGTACACTCAACAAATCATCCAGAGAAGAGTGGAAACTTGGCACATGAGCCGGTATATTGAATCTGGCTCATGAGATTTCCCGCACAAAGCTAATTCAATAGCTAGCGGGAGACGTCCAAGGTCAGGCCAAGGTCAATTGGGCCTGGCGACTGATATACGACGATAGCTTCGGCCTAGTGCCAGCTCTACCGTGGCACGGAGTCTACGCTTTATGACTGTTTAAATACCGATATCTCTCCTCACTCGTCGTGTGAATCTGGAAACCATGGTAGATGAGATTCGAAGAAGAAATAAGAAATAAGAAATAAGAAAAATTTATTTTCATAAACCCGATCTGGGTATAGAAATTACTTTACAAAAAATTATTATATATATAATAACATTACGAAATTACAACAAATAGTATTTCTACAAATGAAATTACATTTTAAATTATAAAAAAAGTGTATAAAAAGTTCTGCGATCTAAGCTAACAGTGTATTAAAAAAGTGTATAAAAGTTCTGCGATCCAAGCAAAGCATTCGACTGTATAAACATCAATACCCTGGTAGACAAGCTAAACCATCACGGAATTAGAGGAGCGGCCAATTCACTCATCAAATCGTACCCACAAAACAGGCAGCAAGTGGTGGAGATTAAAATAATTGATGGAATTGAGGAAAAGGCTGAGCAATCGAGTTGTGAAATAGTAAACACCGGTGCGCCTCACGGCTCAACATTAGGACACCTCCTTTTCAAACTCTATTGTAACGATTTAGCCACCAACATAACATGTGCCAAGACTGTCCAACTCGCAGACGACACCACGCGCATTCTTGAAAGTGACTATAGAGCAAAAATGGAGGATCTAACAAGCGAAACACTTTTTGAAGTCAATGACTAGTTTAGAGTGAACCCGATGTCGCCAATTTAAGCAAAGCAGTGTTGATAAACTTCTCAAATAAAAAAGAAAAACAGTTAAATTACTCTATTGAGATTGCCAAGTCCACTAAATTTCCAGGAACTTACACCGACTAAAACATGTCACGGAAAACCCACATAGACCAGCCCAAACCAAAATTGTGTTAAGCCCGCTATGCGGTATCCAGATCGAGAAAGATATTGGACGAAAAGGAAATTGAGAGTGCATACCATTCTCCGGCCGAATCCCACTTGGGACATCGGATCCTATTGCTGGCAAATGCCACTGATATTAAAGAGGTATTTATTTTACAAAAAAGAGCCGTGAGAGCAATACGCGGATTAAATAGGAGAGAATCCTGCAAACCACCATTTCGTGAACTAAAGATCCCCACCGCTTATGTCATACCTACCCACGAAAGCCCGCGCGAGTTCCACAAAAACAAAAATAAGGGAAAGCACCAAGCTCTTGCCCAATTACATTCCCATACAGCTCTTGCCCAATTACATATACACATACATATACATATATATATATATATATATATATATATATATATATATATATATATATATATATATATATATATATTAAAATTCCTTAAGGTCATATAAAGATTTCTCAATTAAATATTTTTTCGTCTCTTTCCTGAATTTGTCATAATTTTCAATATCTTTCATGTTTTCTGGTAATTTATTATAAAAATTGAGGCTTATGTAATGAGAAGTACGCTGGAATTCAGTAGTTGATGGGTGCAATGCCTGGACGTATAGGGACTTATTCCTTGTATTATGGTAATGCATGTCAGCGTGCGTTACATAACTGTTTCTGTGTTTGTAAAACTCGCACAAACACTCATGAACATATATACCAAAAACGGTGAGAATACGCAGTGTTTTAAAAAGAGGTTTGCATGATTCTCTTTGTCCTATGCCTCTGATTTGTCTCACCGCCCTTTTTTGCAGTATGAAAATATCCGTTATATTTATAGAATTACCCCACAACAATATACCATATCTCAAATGAGATTCCACCAATGCATAATATGCTCCAATAACCTCCCTTTCTTCCATAATGTTTCTTATCTTAGATATAGCTTAGCAGGCGGAAGATAGCTTGGCCCTAAGCTGGTCCCTGTGTACTCCCCAAGACATATTCTCATCCATATAAATACCTAGGAATCCAGTAGATTCTACTTTCTCTATAGGGAAATTGAGTTTTATGTTGGTTGTTTCTTTTTTACTTGAAAAATTAACCAAGGCGGTCTTATCAATATTTAAAGACATTTTATTTGCCCTAAACCAGTCTTCTAACTCGTGAAGGGTAACGTTAATCCGCTCCTCCATGTTTGCTAATGTATCACTTTCAAGTATGCACGTTGTATCGTCAGCAAATTGTATGGTCTTGGCTATGCTTATATTCATAGATAAGTCATTGGTGTATAAAGTAAAGAGTAATGGACCCAAGATCGAACCCTGAGGCACACCTATGTTTATCAGTTTTACTTGGGATCGACTTATAATTTCATTATAGCCATTGATAGTCCTGATTTCCACGATTTGCTGTCTATCTTGCAAATAAGACTTTAACAGGGAATTAGCCACTCCTCGAATGCCATAGTGATGCAGCTTCTCCAGCAATAGCTCGATGTCAACGCAATCAAACGCTCTGCTTAAGTCACAGAAAATACCAGAAGAAAACATCTTGTCATTGCGACTAATTTGAATAATTCTACATGCGGACAACACTGCATCTTGTGTAGATTTGTTTTTCCTAAATCCGTATTGGTTGTCCGTCAGTACCGCAAATTTTTCCATGAATTTGTTTAATCTATTTTCTATAATTTTTTCAAGAATCTTTGAAAAATTATTTAATAACGCCACAGGACGATAGTTTTCGATATTACTTGCCTCTCCTTTTTTAAACAAAGGTACAATTTTTGCCACTTTATAAACGTCGGGAAATACTCCGTTAGCAAAACTTAGATTAAATAGGCGCGTTAGGCATGGTGCAAAAATGTTTTTCGCCCTGATGCACCTCGTTGTCGAACTCGATGATCTCTGAGGAGCGTCGCCTCGTTCGCACTTCGCCTTTGCGATTTCGCATCTTCGTTGCTCGTATCGGCATTCCAGCGCCCTACAAACAGACACTTGGTAGAGAAAGGAACCAGAAGTACTTTAGTGGGGGCGTGGTCTTGCCGTTTGGTATCTTTGATGATCTTTGTTGAGTTGCGATGTAATTTAATTCGGTTAATATGCACAATAAAGATGTCTGGTGTTATTGTTTTATTTCGCCGCTCGGTACTGTCCCCTGTAGCAGCGCCTTGCACTGCGCGCTGATCCCAGTCGTGTTTGCCCATTTTACTGTTTTAGATGTGTCGAGTAAATAGCTCCGTTACAAAACGAAGACTTGTAACGGACCTTAACCCCTCAAGCCCCGATTGGCCGATATCGGCCACAACACGATTGAGCATGACGGCGCCGTTTTAATTTTATTTTAATTTAATTTGTTTTTGTTTTATTATGTAATTTTATTATGTTTTATTATGTTAATATGTTTCATTTTAATTATGGGTACAGTGGTTTGGCAGTAATTAATGTTTTAGTGAGACAGTGTCGTAATTCAATTTTTTTACTAATTTTTACAATTTTTTTTTGGGAGAGCAACTTGTCAATCGGCTGAGGGGCCGAGGCCTGAAGGGTTAAGTCCATTACATGCGATCAACAAATGCATCGATTTCCAGTGAAATACGCTGACACAATTCAGCTATTATTTTAACCCGTGCAGCCATGAATCAGCACGATGAAACAATACTTTTACTCGGAATATTTTGGATTGCGTCATTTATCGGCCTATATAAACCGGCGAAAAAGCAACCAAATTATCATTCTCCGAGTTATCACCTTCCCCCAAGGTTGCGACGGCATATTCGGTACCCATATCACGAGGTGTGTCAACGAATCCGGCTCCTCGGTTTCCTTTCCTTATCCTCCCTAGTCTCGAAGCATCAGTCTGTAGTCCCACAGGCTCGAGCCATGCCCAGTACAAGATACTAGGAGCACACATACAATCCTCATCTGTATATCCTCGTAACCGCAGTCGCGCATCTATACACTCGCGTCAACATAACTTGTTCGGGAAGCGTTATAACTGGCAATATCAAACTTTCAATCAATAAATACCTTCTACTTCATTCAAAACCGCCTTTCAATACGGAGATAACTCGTAAGTTGATACCACCACCTCACACCGAATAATTTGGAGTCTAGTGATGGGTGGTCCCTCACAGACTAATGGGAATACCTCGGAAACAAATTTTCTATTTGTTGCCGCCGAAATGTGGTTTAATATATTATGCTTATTTATGTATGTATCTATAACATAACATACATCATTAATAATTAATTAAGTAGGTACTAACTAACTAAGGAGTAAAAAACTAGTAAAGTTCTTAGCTAATGAATAGAAAATGAAATTATTATTATCGAAACCCCTTTTTTACTACTAAAACAACCAGTCAGCTGATCAGATTTCATCGATCCTTTTTAAGCTTTCAGACATGCGTAGATGTATTTCAATGCATTATGATATACTTTTGGTGCAGCCAAAACATAGGAAGCTAACAACAAAATTATAACAATTATTCAAAAACTAGAAACCTAATCTAGCAGCAGTCTGATGTTTATTTTATGGGTAGATACGTGTGCTTTATTTTTACATCCTCCTGCGTTCGTCCCGCCGACACTCGCAGCAGACATGACGTAACTTGAATTGGTATAATTTGGACATCAGTCGAGTTGTCACTTGACAGGCAGCTCTTGCCAAAGTAGGTACTTCATCCGCAGCGACGGCCGCTTCTTTTACGACACACTTCAAATAATAACTAACTTTTTCACTTACTTTTTGGCCTACTTTTCCTACCTGTGCTAAAAAAATACATACATTTAATTATTTGGGATTGGGTTGTATGAGTACCTACGTATAGTGAATCATCTATAAATGGACGTGAGTCGATATTGAGGGTTTTTTATTTATATAATATATTTAACAAAAAACTTATAGAGGGTAATCATATGATACAGTATTTGCAAAACCCATTTACTCAAAAAAATATACTATCCTATCAACAGTTTACAATGCTTGCATAAACACTTTATAATAGAAATGATATGAGCCTGTTAAAAATAGGTAATTGGGAAAAATTACTATATAAAGCAAAAATATAATATGAATATTTGGATAATAATATTTATAATACATAATACGACGTAAGGGTACATACAATTTGCGTTGTCAACTACAACGAGTGAACCCGTCACCTCGAGAAGTTTTAACGATAGAGATCGTTCTATCTCCCGTTAGGTGAGCGTAGATAATTTATGAGAAAATAAAAATCTAGCGTTTAGCTAAGCCAACATGCCCGACAGAGACACACGCCTTACGACGAGGCACTGGGAAAGGTACCCTAGGGCAGCCTCGCCCCCTATCTACCAGTTTTGGAAGGATATCTCGTCTGGAATTAATCATAAGGATACCTCCAATCTCTCGAGTGGTTACGTGTCCGAAGTCGCTTGCGCGACCTCTACCTGCCGTATATTCAGCCGTGATTCAGTTTGAATTTATCGCGGACCAATGGAATCTTTTGCCCCGCTCTGAATTCAGGATCATGTCAGAGCCAAATGGTCATTTCAAGAGTTGTGAACGACAGTTAAAAATCCACCCCCGCTGCTTAGGAGACAGTATATTTCCATAGTCTCCACGCTCCTTAAGCAATTAGCCAGAGTGCATAACCGATTGGCTGACGCCGCACGGTGCGCAAACTGTCCAGTAGCTCCGGGAGGCATCCCTTCACGGGATACCGATCTACCAGCTGGGTATAATTTATGGTTTATATTATAGATACTTCGTCATTCAGCTTACATTTCAAATACTTTATAGATAGGTACATTATATAATCATGATATAATGTAATAATTAACAACAGAAATATTTTAAAACAATTTAAAATAAGGGTACAGTTAGAATTTAAAATAGTCATAAAATTCAAAATAGTCATATTTAACAACAATAGTCAAAAAGATAAAAAAGAAAAAAAACAATATACATACATAGTTACCAATTTTCAATAAAATAAGAAAAGAATATTAAATATCGATTTTATAATCATTCAAAAAAAAATATATCATTTATAAAATCTATTACTTTGTAGTAAGCCTTCTTACATAGAATATCTTTAATTTTACTTCTAAACTGAGTGTCTGATAGACCCTGTATGTCCTCTGGATAGGAGCTGGATAGGCTACTGAATAGGAGCTGAATCGTGTGATGGACCGACCCGAAAACACAATGGACGAAACCATTCGCTACCGTAACGGTGTATGATATGAGGGTAAAGTACAAAAAAATTGTCATATAATACAGGGACGGCCGTTAGTTAAATCTCACAAGTAGACTAGGTTTGATCGAATCATTTATTAAATTCATGGAACCATTGAATAAGTCTAATCCTTTGTCTCCGACAGTGCCTCCGTGCTACAAGCGCTAGCAAAAAATACTATAACCTCTGTCCTTTTACTGGAATGCCACAATGCGCTTCAACCCATTGCAGGGTCAAATAAAGTGACCCTGCAATGGATTAAAGGGCACAGCGACTCACTGGGCAACGACGTGGCAGACGAACTGGCCAGAAGGAGATCAAAGAAAATAGTATATGGACCGGAACCCTTGATGCCCATACCCAGGCCCACATAAAAACATGGCTACGCAGGAACACCGATGAAACCCACCTTACAGAATGGAAAAAAACGCAGGATTCAGGCAAACAAAGAACGCGGTTCCGGAAGCGTCTAAAAAACTTGCCCGCAACCTCACCAGATTAAAAAGGGACAAAATCCGTAAAGTCATAGGTACTATGACAGGCTACTGTCCCCTAAACAAACACCTGTTTACCATAGGTGTGACAGACAGCCCTCTATGCAGAGGATGCATGGAGGAAGAAGAAACGCCACAGCATGTGGTCATGGAATGCAGGAGCGTGGCAGAGCAACGGGCAAAAATACTATAATCTCCAGCATCTGTCCCGGAGGCCTGTAGCAACCCGAACAGGCTGCTAATCTTCTAAGACAGCCTGGGTTGACTGGAGTAACATAAACATAAATAGAAACATGAGCCACGCACAACGGCCCAATCAAGAGGCCAAGTGCGAGAAAAAAGCCCAGACAAACTAACTAACTAAGTCTAATCCTTTATCTGCGGTCCTTTCAAAAACAAGACACATTCTGGTAAAAGGTGTATTTGCCACGATATTGCTATTGCAACCGACAACAGAAAATGTATGAGACCTTCTCGTTAGTTGCGGAGGCACACGAAATTGAAAATTTGCTAGACTAGCTGGGCTGTCTAGTCGATTGTGTAAAAGCTTACGGAGACACGTTACATCGTTAATAGTCCTGCGTGTTTTGATCTATTGGTTATCTTGGATACTATTGTTATATTATTGAGGGCCGATTTTTCAATCGTCAAATAAACTGTCTAATAAGTATCCAAGGAATTATTTTATTTGTTGATTTATTCGTCGAATAACATTGGCGAGTTTTTCAATCATCAAATAACTGTCAAATAGTTATTGGAAGATTTTTCGCTATGTTGGCAGCACTAACTTCAGACAATACACGAAAAGCGAGACAGAATGATTCAACCAATCTATATGCTAGAGCGAGAAGCTGTTAAAAAAAATTATTTGAAATTTGCTTTCAACATAACCTCGAATTGCGCACTTCGTCTGTTTGTTTGAATTTGCGAGTTTGTCGTTTAAAAATGGAAAGTTTAATAATAAAATGAGATAAGTCTGTTAGTTTCACAACGAGTAATTGCATCATAGGTGGTTTGATGCATCATCATAAGCATGAACTAACCTTTCTGTATTGTGTTTAATTTGGTCTTCAATGAATGGCAGCAGATACTGGACAGTTTGCTTTTGTAGTCTGAATCTTCGTTAAAAAAACACACCATCCGATTGTACAAAATTATCAGGTCTGTTTCTCACTACTCTTTGTTTTCTCAGAACCGGATTTAAGTAATTATAAATTTCTGCTTCTTCTTCAATAGCGACGTCATCTAACACATCGAATAAATCAATTTCTCAACGCAAAAGATCACCAGAAAATATCACAACCTAACCTCACACTGTCAAAATCAGTTTGACGGATCAATTTATTGGACGATCCTCGGAGCAGCGGATAACTTTATTCAGCGAATACTATTTTTATTCATTGGATAACTGTTAACTAACTATTGACAAATTAAATTTTGTACTATCTAAGATTTTGTACTATCTATGAATAAGTCCTATCCCACTATTTATCTGACGATTGAAAAATCGGCCCTGAGTGTAGTCGTTTCTTCTAGCTACAGGTTTGAATGAAAATCTCTTTATTGCACAATAAAAATAAGGTACAATGGCGGACTTATTGCTAAATGATGCCTGCATATCAAATTCAGCTCAATCAGATTAAGCGTTTGGGCGCTATCGTTATTTGTTATTTATTTTATTTTATTTTAATTTTTTATAAGCAAATCAACATTACAGTTTATACCAATGCGTTGATATGTAATATACACATAAATATTAAAAAAAAATAGAATTCTTAAAAGTACATACACAACATGTTTTAATAAGCGTTAAATACAAATACATGCATTAAGAATAGAAAAACTTACAAACTTACAGTACATAAAGAGTGAAAACAGTTTATATTATTCTGACATAAACAAGTAGCGCAATGCCCACACCTTGAAGAGATGCGGGCTCGCTGAAAAAAATTTCATAGTCTGACGCTGTCGAACATAGCGCATTTATGTGCCGCAAAGCTCGGGTAAGCAGACTCCATCGACTTAGGTTGGCGCGCGAGGACGGCTCCGCAAATAGATTATGAGCGCGAGCACGATTATAATTGTCCGGAACAAAGAGACAAACCTTCGCTAGCAACTTGGGTTGTCGACTACAACGGGCGAGCCCGTCACCACAGGGAGTTTTAACGATTAGTCGTTCTATCTCCCTGGAGTGAGCGTAGAAGACTTTGGACAAAAATAATCCGCCGTCTAGCTACGCCACAACCCGTAAGAGACCAACGCCTTACCGCGAGATAGCCAGTAATGATTACCGGGCGGGCCCGACACTCGCGCCCTTACTTCC
The DNA here is from genome assembly GCA_944548615.1 of Micropterix aruncella. Taxonomy (NCBI): domain Eukaryota; kingdom Metazoa; phylum Arthropoda; class Insecta; order Lepidoptera; family Micropterigidae; genus Micropterix; species Micropterix aruncella. Next base: position 533,227 of record OX155958.1, on the reverse strand, counting down.
AATTGTGACCAGATTTCTCCGGTCTCTCGATTGGTTCCGAGTTCGAGGTCGCTTACGCGGTCCTCTCCCTTACGAAGCAGTGAAACGGTGAATACCGAATCTATCGCGGACCATGGCGTCCTTTGCCCGCCTCTTACCCAGGATCGGATGGCCAATGGTCATTTCAAGTGCAGTCGCCGTAAGGTACGCAACCACCCCCGCTCTATAGGAAACAATACAGCTTCCAGACTCCCCCGACTGTTAGTCAGAGTGCACCATCGATTGGCTTGCGCCGCACGGTGCGCAGACCGTCCAGGAGCGCCAGAGGTTTGATTCCCAGGGGGAACTGACCAAGGCCAGATTCCTACTCAGGTTCGCACCCCGTGCGTGTAGGCCGTCGGATGGGTGTTGACCCGTGAGTGTGACCGACCCTGAACACATGGGTCCTCGTGGCCAACCCATCATGGGCCCGTTAGCTCCCAAGCCACCTTCGCTAGCATGCTAGGATTATCAACTCTTCCCCTAATCAGCTTGAAAACGTAGGCCATGGCGAGCATTTCTGTACGCAACTTAAGAGAGTTATAGCCCACCATGCCTAGTAGAAAACTAGTAGAATATGAGTACGGATAATATCCGTGTACTGCTTAAAATACATAATGCGCAAGAAACATTTTTGATTTTTTTCCAACATTATGATATAATGATGCTTGTGATGGTTGTGATTTTAAAAAAATATCAAATATTTCGGTATCCACTTATACGCGTGACGCACCGATTACAAAGTTATAGTTATGCGCACAAAAGAGTGTCGTAAATATTTATTTGGCGTTAGGTTGGCAGTGCGGCGTCAAGTTGCTCGGAAAATTGTGTATCAGTTGAGGCATTTCTTCCCGGCGTGGGCGAGGCGACGTCGAGCAAATGTTTGTTTGAAGGAGGTAGAAAACGACATGAAATATTGCAAGGGCGGCAGTATTTATTGAAAAGGAATAGTTCTTTACTTCCGAACCGATGGGCGACGGGGTGGGAACGCGACCAAAACGTATTGCCAATGGAATATAACTGAATGGAAAAAAAACGTTCGTGTCCCTAGCTACCCGTACCTAATCTTATTGTTGGGCTTACTGCCAACTTTAGTCGGTGGCCCGCTCTGACGTATCTTCGCAATCAGAATAAGGGAATGTCATTTTCTGCTTTGGTGAACTTTTGCACCGACCGGAATTGAGGGAATTTCCTAACAAAATATGGACATCTCAATTTCATTTCAACATCTCATTTCACTGTTTTACTTTTAAAAATATTGCGTTCAATTTGTCGCGGGATGGACAGCATTCGTAGGCTCCCTAGTAAACTGTGTCGGTTCTATCAGCAGCAACATCTTTCTTTAAAAACATCAAGCGGCAGTACTCAGGAGGTCACCAATCCGAGTAATGACCACGCCCGACGCTAATGTTACGCCTGCCTCGGATTAGATTACGTTCCCAATAGTTCCGAGCAGCTTGGGTGGTGTTGGCCAAAAATCTATGTCATCTAGCCTGCCCAACTTGCTATTCAACTTATATATGGTAGCCTCCTCGAAGAGGGGCTTACCCTGTCAGGGCTGCTGTGAGCTTCGACCACGGCTGTAATATTGCCGTCGGAGGCGGTTGGGATCCGAAGATCGGAGATTCGGGGGAATACCTCGGGCAGAACTGGACAGTTGGTGCACAATCCGTTTGCTAGGTGTTGAATGCTCAGCTAGCAAATAAGCAGAGGGGTCTGAAGAAGTACTTTTCTTATTCCAGCGAAGGGTTGTTGTCGACCTGACGTCTTCAACCCTTTAATCGATCTGTCGGCCACCCGATCCCGAGTGACGGCAAAGGGCGTCGAGCTCCGCAAAATATTCAAACTGAATAACCGCTTACGCCAGGTGGAGGCCGCGTAAGCGACCTCGATTGGATAGTTTTATTTAGGATAGGAAAAACAGTGTTTTTTTTACAAATTTGATACAAATTACATGTTACAGTTCCCCACTAAGGCTAGTGCCTTTTCAGACTATTACCGTTATTAAAAAAACTACTATTTAAACGACTACAAAAACAATCTACTACTACGAAAGAAAAACTAATAAAAAAAGGACTATTAAAAAAAATAACAATAATAACTAATAATATTGAAAAAGATTATGTCCAACTAAATTATCGGTTAGCTGTTAATTAACAATAATAATTTAATAGTCAATAACAACAAATAATAATCATATCATCCAGAAAAGCAAATACAGTCTTACAGACAGTACATACATTTTCTAACGCACATAGTACATACATCTTATAATGCTTGCCTTACATACATTTTTTTCTGCGCCAAACCTTAGGAGATATGTATAAATTGCGACTCACTAAACATATTAAACAATTCATAATCCCAGCTAAACTTACTATACGGGGTAAACGTGACGAATGATCCGGCCGTACAAGGCGTCTAAAGCGTCCAAGGAGTCCGAGGCGTCCAAGGCGGAAAAAGCACGTATGAGAAATGGGCTGGAGGCGTGACGCCCTCGCATTTCACTGTATGCCTTTTTTGCGGCCATTTACCCGCTCGCACATTTCACATTCCCGCTCAAAATGCGACAGTGAACGCCTTTCAAAGGAGATGCCATAAACGCCGAAAGGGTTATGAAAAGGGAAATAAAATGAACCGTTGTTGACGTTCGTGTTTATTTCATCATTATCGCCAGTAAAACATTTGGATATGGCAGGCGCGCGAAAGCGGTTACGCCTTCGCTATATATCTAAATATACTTATATACTATTTTGTAACCGTCTCCCGCTCTCATTACTAAAAACACACCTATATCATTTGGTTCTATAATATAAGAGTATTAATAACATCATAAATTAAAAGCAGCAGGCTGCAGAGCACTAGAGACACGTAAACAGTAACTATAGGTATGTCGCGACAATCTGGAAGCAAAACGCATATCGACAGCGTATAGCGAACAAGTGTCAGCGAGATAACAAGCAAGCGGCATTTTCTCATATCACTGTCCTAACAGCCTTCTTTTGTAGAACGAAAACGTGATGAATATCGGGACCATTACCCCATAGTATAGCATAGGACATATGTGAGTGAAGGCAGGAGTGATGCACACTGATCGCTGCAAGTTTGCCCACCAGAAATGTCACCGATCTTATAGCATAGCCTGCCGATGACAAAGTTACGCACATATTATTTATATGCTCATTCCATTTTAATTTTCCAATTCCATTCCATTTTAATTATACAGTGCCATTAAATCTCAATTCCCTTATTTTTTTAATAATTCAAAAAGTACACAAAAATTTTAAATTTGATTACACTGTTTGTAAAATATGACGTGACGCAAATGTTTTACTTTTTCCTTGATGCAAAGTTGAGCCCTCTTTTGAGTATTTTTATGACTTTTTGCAATGTTTCGGTCCATATGTTTCCATATACAGTGCCATTAAATCTCGATTCCGTTATTTTTTTTAATTATTCAAAAAGTACACAAAAATTTTAAGTTCAGCCAATTTTATTTATTAATGTAGAATTCGATTACACTATTTGTGAAATATGACGTCACGCAAATGTTTTCCTTTTTCCTAGATGCAAAATTGAGCACTTTTTTGAGATTTTTTTATGACTTTTTGCAATGTTTCGGTCGATATGGCAGCGATTTCTCACCCAATATTGTATTTGAGATCTGTGAGAGTCTTTGGCTGGCCAGGACACACCTTGCTCTTTAAATATCCCCTAAAAAAAGTCCGGAGGCGTTAAATCAAATGAACGCGGCGGCCATCAAAATCACCGTTTTTTATCACCAACCGACTCGGGAATATTTCATTCGACAAATTGATGGGTGCACGAGCTGTATATGTCGTAGCACCGTCTTGTTAGAATCGTGGTCTTCCAGGCCATTGATTTTAATCTCTAGACGCAAAAAAGTGTCGACCATAGTCTGATATCGGTCATCTTCGAAAAAGAGCGGCCCAATGATGCAATCCCCACATATTGTCATGGAGAGGCTGCTCACGATATTGTTGTGGATTTTTGTCACCCCAGAAACGATAATTTTGCTTGTTTACATTACCGTTCATGTTAAAATGTGCTTCAACACTTGTTATGGTTTTGTTCCAAAAATCATCTTCACTTCTCTATAAATTTCACATCGTTCTGCCGTATTGCAATTGTTTGGGGTAGTCTTCCGGCTTCAATTGTTGCACCATTTGTATTTTGCACACGAATAGCTTCAAATCAACTCGTCAAATGAACCAAAACTTATGGCCATACCCTGAGCATGGAATTGAATCGAAACATTTGGATCCTCTGCTACAAAGTGCTGTGCGATGATGATGTTGGGGTTTGATTATGTTTTCCGGGCTATAATCGGACGCGGCACATTACTTAGAACACCAGTTCAATTGAATTTTGAATATAATGCACGAATTGTATTCGGATCGGTTATTTTTTTCTTGTGTAAATTTTGCACGAAATGCACGTTGAGTAAAATAATTTACTTCTGACTTTCAATGTACAGTTCTACATATCAAAACGTTTGCTTGGTGTATATTGCGATATGGTTAAAATTCTACTGACATGTACTCAAAGTCAAACATTTAGCCGGTGTGACTAAACCTGTCAAAGTTATGGCCGGTTCACACTAGGGAATCGAGATTTAATGGCACTGTAGTTATACTAAGACTTAATGTTTCTGGCAATATCTATGTATGTTCTTTGATTTTATTTTAATACTAGCTGTTGCCCGCGGCTTCGCACGCGTTAAATTTGGGTTAAGATAGATCCCTTTTTCCCAGTCAAGTGGTAAGTTTTTGCGTGTAATATATAAAGGTGTCTAACGTCCTTCTCTGTAGGTACTCCTGTCAATATGTACTTCATGATGATCAACTAAGTAATTAAGGCGTGAAGATGTGACGATCGCGGTGCTTGCGCTACGCATGTTATCGAGACAAATGATGAATTTATAATGAGGTTCTAGCGCCTTCTCACGTCCGGGAACCGTCGCGCGCGACTTCTTTTTTGATTTTTAGGGTTATTTACCTCTTCTCACCCCCTAAGTGGTAGATTTAAAAAAAATATGAAACATGCATTTGCTTATTTGTTTATTATCATTTAAACCCCTTTTCACCACATTAGGGGTGGAATTAAAAAAATACTAAATACGTATTTGCCTAAATGTTTATTAGAGTATACAATTTCCATCTAATATCGTTTCTCCATACAAATTTTAAACCCCTTTTCACGCCTTTAGGGGATGAATTGTGAAAAAACGCGAAAGACGTATTTAATTATTTGTTTATAATAGTTATCCTACAAAGTTTCAAAATAAAAAGTCCATCTAATATCGTTTCTCCATACAAACTTAAACACCCCTTTTAACGCCATTAGGGGTGAAATTTCAAAAAAATACGAAACACATATTTGCTTAGATGGTTTTTAAAGTAATCCTACAAAGTTCATCTAATATCGTTTTTTCATACAAATTTTGAAACCCCGTTTCACCCCTTTAGGGGTTGAATTTTGAAAAAACACAAAAGACATATTTGCTTATTTGTTTATTCGAGTAATCTTACAAAGTTTCGAATTAAAAAGTATATCTATATCGTTTTCCATACAAATTTTGAAACCCCTTTCACCCCTTTAGTTGTGGAATTTTGAAAAAATATGAAACACGTGTTTCCTTATTTATTTATTAGAGTGACCTTACAAAGTTTCGAAATAAAAAGTCCATCTAAAATCGTTTATCCATACAAACTTTAAAACCCCGTTTTACCCCTCTAAGTGCGAAATTTTGAAAAACCATGAAAGACCCATTTGTTTATTTGATTATGAGAGTAATATTACAAAGTTTTGATTTAAAAAGTCTATCTGTATCGTTTCTCCATACAAATTGTATAACCCCTTTTCACCCGTTTAGGGGTTGAATTTTGAAAAACCACGAAAGACGTATTTACTTACTTTTTTATTAGAGTAATCCTTCGAATTTTCGAAATAAAAAGCACATCTAATGTTGTTTATTCCTACAAAGTGTGGAACCCTGTTTCACCCCTTTAGGGGTAGAATAAAAAAAAAATTAAACACTTATTTTCTTATTTGTTTAATAGAGTAACCTAACAAAGTTTCGAATTAAAAAGACCATCAATAACGTTTCTTCATATTAATTTTATAACCCCTTTCCACCCCTTTAGGGGTTGAATTTAGGAAAAACCACGAAAATCGCATTTTGGTTTTTTTTATTAGAGTACTTCTACAGCACATTCCTCCTCCTACATTCGAAATTAAAAGCACGTCTAATATTGTTCATTCATACAAATTTTGAAACCCCGTTTCACCCCCTTAGGGGTTGAACTTTGAAAAAACATGAAACAACTATTGTCTTATTTGTTTATTAGAGTAATCTTACAAAGTTTCGAATTAAAAAGTACATCTATATCGTTTCTCCATAAAAAAATCGAAACCCCTTTTCATCCCTTTAGGGGCTGAATTTTGAAAAAATATGATACACGTGTTTCCTTATTTATTTATTAGAGTAATTTTACAAAGTTTCGAAATAAAAAGCACATCTAATATTGTTCATTCATACAAATTTTGAAACCCCGTTTCACCCCTTTAGGGGTTAAATTTTGAAAAAACGTGAAACACCTATTTTCTTATTTATTTATTAGAGTAATCTTACAAAGTTTCGAATTAAAAAGTACATCTACATCGTTTCTTCATAAAAAAAATCGAAACCCTTTTTCACCCCTTTAGGGCTTGAATTTAAAAAAAATATGAAACACTTGTTTCCTTATTTATTTATTAGAGTAATCTTACAAACTTTCGAAATAAAAAGTCCATCTAAAATAGTTTATCTATACAAACTTTAAACCCCCGTATTACCCCTTTAGGGTCGGAATTTTGAAAAACCATAAAACACCTATTCGATTATTTGTTTATAAGAGTAATCTTAAAACGTTTCGAATTAAAAAGTACATCTATATCGATTTTCTATACAAACTTTGGAACCCCTTTTCACCACTTTAGGGGTTGAATTAAAAAAAAATATAATACATGTGTTTCCTTATTTATTTATTAGAGTAATCTTACAAAGTTTCGAAATAAAAAGCACATCTAATATTGTTCATTCATACAAATTTTGAAACCCCGTTTCACCCCTTTAGGGGTTGGATTTTGAAAAAACATGAAACACCTGTTTTCTTATTTGTTTATTAGAGTAATCTTACAAAGTTTCGAATTAAAAAGTACATCTATATCGTTTCTTCATAAAAATGGAAACCCTTTTTCACCCCTTTAGGGGTTGAATTTTCAAAAATTATGAAACACGTGTTTCCTTATTTATTTATTAGAGTAATCTTACAAACTTTAGAAATAAAAAGTCCATCTAAAATCGTTTATCCATACAAACTTTAAACCCCCGTATTACCCATTTAGGGGCGGAATTTTGAAAAACCATAAAACACCTATTTGATTATTTGTTTTTAAGAGTAATCTTAAAAAGTTTCGAATTAAAAAGTACATCTATATCGATTTTCCATTCAAACTTTGGAACCCCTTTTCACCCCTTTAGGGGTCGAATTTTGAAAAAACATGAAACACCTGTTTTCTTATTTGCTTATTAGAGTAATCTTACAAACTTTCGAATTAAAAAGTACATCTATATCGTTTCTTCATAAAAAAATGGAAACCCTTTTTCACCCCTTTAGGGGTTGAATTTTCAAAAAATATGAAACACGTGTTTCCTTGTTTATTTATTAGAGTAATCTTACAAACTTTCGAAATAAAAAGTCCATCTAAAATCGTTTATCCATACAAACTTTAAACCCCCGTATTACCCCTTTAGGGGCGGAAATTTTGAAAAACCATAAAACGCCTATTTGATTATTTGTTCATAAGAGTAATCTGAAAAAGTTTCGAATTAAAAAGTACATCTATATCGATTTTCCATATAAACTTTGGAACCCCTCTTCACCCCTTTAGGGGTTGAATTTTGAAAAAATATGATACACGTGTTACCTTATTTATTTATTAGAGTAATCTTACAAAGTTTCGAAATAAAAATCACATCTAATATTGTTCATTCATACAAATTTTGAAACCCCGTTTCACCCCTTTAGGGGTTGAATTTTGAAAAAACATGAAACACCTGTTTTCTTATTTGTTTATTAGAGTAATCTTACAAAGTTTCGAATTAAAAAGTACATCTATATCGTCTCTCTATAAACATTTCGAAACCCCTTTTCACCCCTTTAGGGGTTGAATTTTGAAAAAATATGAAACACGTGTTTCCCTATTTATTTATTAGAGTAATCTTACAAACTTTCGAAATAAAAAGTCCATCTAAAATCGTTTGTCCATACAAATTTTAAACCCCCGTTTTTCCCCTTTAAGGGTAGAAGTTTGAAAAAACATGAAACACCTATTTCCTTATTTGTTTATTAGAGTAGTCTTTCAAAGTATCGAATTAAAAAGTACATCTATATAGGTTTTTCATACAAACTGTGAAACCCCTTTTCACCCCTTTAGGGGTTGAATTTCGAAAAATCCGCCCTTAGTGAGCGTTTGCGTCCTAAAAGGAACCTATGTTAAAAATTTCAGCTTCCTAGGTCTAAGGGTTAGGGCTGGGCGTTGATGAGTCAGTCAGTGAATGAATGAGTGAATGAATGAATGAGTGAATCGGAACTTCTCTTTTTATATATGAGATAACATTTCCGTCTCTCTTTTTTGTAGTTCAAAATGTAATCACTACCGTTTTTGATGGAAGTCGGTTTTTTTTCAAACCTTTTGCCACAACAATCTGTTAGTGTAACAGCTTCTTTAGAGCTTTTTCGTTTTTATTTTTGAAGAAGAAGCTGGTATCATTGGCGTATAGAAGCGTTTTTACTGACGGTGGCATTGTCGTTTCGATATCAATAAAAATAAATACAAAGTATGTTTTTTAAAGAAAAGCTTTACTTTTTATCAGGGCAATCTCGCAGCTCCATCTTCAGACCCGTGTAATTATGTGTAATGGATGTAAAAATGGTTTGCAAATTTTAAAACGGACAACTTGCTTACATACGATCATTGCAAGTTAAAATAAAGTTTTTAAAAATAATAAAGTGTAGTGTTCCAAGTATAGAGCCCTGAGGTACGCCGCGTTCAATTAATTTTAGCAATGACTAAGCATCGCTTATTTCTACAATCTAGTATCTGTTATTTAGATAAGATTTAATCTAGGGTATGAGGTCTTCCACGAATACAATGCATCTCTAGTGTATCGAGAAGAATCTGGCGATTGACATAGTCGAAGGCCTTCGACAGATCGCTAAAAACGGTTATCGAGATTTGAGATGTATCAAGTGATTGTATTTTTTTTACTAACTCGCTAATTGCCATAGTGGTGTATTTGTGGTCCCTGAAGCCGAATTGATTTCTTATACATAAATATAATAAAAGTATATGTTATATTATATTATTTATATTATATTATGCTAAATTATATTACGTATTGTTTTTAAGACGGAAGAAGGACAGCAGGCAAGGCCACAGGCTCAGCAAATAATACCACAGAACTATGTATCCATCACCCCAACACAGGCGTATACCTAGTGGGGTGATGTAATCCTGACAAGTTAATGCCCTTTCGCGATTTTCTTCATATGTATTCTTTTAAAATGTGTTAAAAAAATGAACGCAATGTTTCTATGTAACTATAAAAAATAGGATAAATAAATAAAATAAAATAAAAAAAATAAATATATAGAGATCTTTATTATATCAAATCTATTCTCGTCTTATATATATATATTCGGAACGAAATTGCCTTATCGTAATTAATCTGGAATCTCTTGAGTAACCTGGATTCTCTCGAGTATCACATTACATTATAATTCGTTATGGCGGCGTTCCGTTGATAATAATAAAGAGGATATAGTGTGCTAGTAATATATAAACATAATATTTCACGAATTAGAAAATAATGGTTCTATGATATGAGTTCTGAGTTCTGTGATCTATGATCTGAGTTCTGATCTGAGTTCTGAGTTCTATGATCGAGGAAGTGACACTTCCAATAAGCTATCACCTCAAACGTAGAGCTAACATTGGATCTATTGCTGTTTACAATACAATACAATACAATTTAATTCTACTCCAGTAGGTAGGGATTCCTACACTTGGGTGTGTCAATGCTTCTAAATGCGTTGGTTCTCCATACGGACCAGTTTTTTTTATAGAATAAGAATAAGAATAATTTATTTTCAAAAACCCGATCTGGGTATAGAAATTACATATCTAGTGGTATTTCTACAAAAAAAATTACATTTCAAATTACTCATAAAATTATAAAAAAGTCTATAAAAAACTAATAGTTGAAAAAAAACATATACATTCAAAAATTCAATAACAAAGACATAAAAACTAGAAAAATAAAAAACAACAGAAATAATGAGAAAACATAGAGAATCAGCAATTCAATAACAAAAATATATAAAAACTAGAAGAATAGAAAGTATCCAAAGAGTTCTACATAAACTCCATTGATTAAGGATCAAACTATCGATCAACAATCAAGACATAGAAAAATGTATCGACTCACCAAAGAACAAAAAATCAACTGGTCTCGATGACATACCTGTTAGTGTAATTAAAATCCATAAACATGTACTGGCACCCTGTCTAACATATCTTTACAATTTAAGCTTTTCAGAGGGAATATTTCCAGATTGTTATAAAGTAGTCAAGATTACACCGATATATTAAAAAGGGCGATCCCACGAGCGTAGAAAATTATCGACCCGTAGCCCTACTGAGTAATTTCTCAAAAATTTTGGAGAAGGTCATCGAAAAACGACTAAATGGTTTCCTTGAAAAATTTGGGGTCATTTCAGACAGTCAATATGGATTTCGGACAAAAAAAATGTACACAGGATGTCGCGTTGTCTGCATGTTTCATGATTGAGAATAGTCGAAACAAGAAGATGCTTATATAGAGCATAGGGACTTTCTGACCAGACTGGTTCGATATATATTTTTAAAACATTTCAATCAAAGACGTAGGTAGACCATTTTATTCCTTTATAAATATTATTTTCATCCTAACCACATTTAAAAAAAACGGCTATGTCTTTCCAAGAGTTTCCGGCAAGTAGCCAAGAATGATTTCATCTGAATATTAATTTGATATATAAAATCGATCAGCACCTTCTTTCGTCGAACCCGATTACGTGCCATTGTGACACCTCAGGACGCGCGTTTCGTTTCTCGGCTAACCTCGAGCGGTTCAGCGTTAATATTTTGTTAAAATATATGGCGGAATTTAAACATTATTAGTGCAGTTTGTATACTAGTATGAGATATTCCAACCAACATTTCACAATGTGATTTTGGCCCGACAAGGCATCTGTGTACCACATTTCAATTCTCTATATTCTATATGACTAGTACCTACGCCTCCTGGTGGTCGGATTTTAACCACAATCTTTTCAACTCTTACCATGACCAAATGATGCCTGCATACAAAATTTCAGTTGAATCGGATTAAGCGTTTCGAGGAATACATGCACAAAGGCACACACACAGACACACAGACAATTTTCAATCTGGAAATGGTCTTAATCGTCTCAGGGGGCTCAAAATGGATATTTTCGTCTTCATCTTGCAAACATTTTTTTGCGCGTTCACAAAACTTTCCCTCTCAGTCGGTTGGTAGGCCGGGAAAGTAAAAAAAAATCTTTATATACAGGATTGTTAGACAGTTTTTACATTTTAAGTGTCTCTGAAAAAGTATTTTATATCACTAAATTCCTAGTCATCTCATCCCATCCTCTTCTATCCTTCACTCCTTGCGAATAATCTCCATCTCCAAATTATATTTCTAAATAAATTAATAGTTTAAAAAAAAAACACTAAAAACACGCTTTTGGGCTATGATACGATATTCACATACACACGGCTATGATACGATATTTCATCATGGAATGCCAATGACTATCTTCCGGCTTCATCATCAGACCTTGAAACCTAATCGTGGTCAAAGTTCATTCCAACACTTTTCTGACAAGTCCAAACACATCTATGATACGATGCTCCATCATTAAGTTCCAGTTCATATCTTCCGACTCCATCATCAGATCAGTTCGACAATACTATATTATTGTATTGTCATCAGAACTACATACAGCTGCCAATTTTCATGACGCTACGATCCTTGGAAGATGGTTAAATTAGTTACCTTAGATTCCATTACATAGTTACATACAGGTCGACCTAATAAAAGCGTGTTAAAAATGACTTTTTGTTTCTTGATTAATTTTTATTATCTAATATAGTTTTTAAATGTTCATTTTATCTATTAGCATATAAATTATTATACTTGGACGAAGGTTGGCTGTAAGAGATTGCACTTTACGCAATAAGCGCCTGTTGTATGTTTTTTCTCTTGAAATGTGCAATAAAGAATTTCTTTCTATCTATTATCTACAGAACATTTTCATTTCTAGGGGTAGATTTATTGGATTTCGACTGATTCACAAACCTACCTTTATCATGACCGCTTTAATCGCACCAATTTGCCAAGCAGATGTTTCGACGCGACGCGTCGCGTCGCAGTCACTGAATAAAATTAAATAGCGATGCATTGAGGGGCGCCGTCATGGAAAGTTCTGGCTTTATGCTGGCTATAAAGTCGAGAAGCGCGGAGTGATTTCGCCATCAAAGTTGAAAGTTGTCGGGTTATCGATTGGAGTTTCGCCTCGTCGCACCGTCTTTGTACATATTTCTAGGCGAGGCGTGACGTCACGTCGCCGTGCGCGCTGCACCTGGATACTATCGCCGCCCCTTCGTCAGCACAAAGGATCATAAAACTCTTCGCTTTTTGCATTCCACTCAAACTTGTGACTTCTTTCCGCTTGTTAAACTAGTATTGGTTGAAATTCACAATTACTTTCCCGGCCCAAGGAAAAGTATTGTGAACGCGCTAAAAAATATGTAAAAAAAGATGGACGGAAATATCCATTTTGAGCCTCCCTCAGACGATTAGGACCATTTACAGACTGAAGTCTGTCTGTGAGTCTGTGTCTCTGTATGTGTGTATGTGTGTGTGTAATTCTTCACGATAGCGCCTAAACCCTTAAGTACCGTCACATGGACCACCCCTCACTAGACTCCAGGTTGTGCGGTGTGAGGTGGTGGTGTCAACTTGCGGGTTATCTCCGTATTAAAAGGCGATTTTTAGTGAATCAGAAGGTATTTATTGAATTGATTGAGAGTTCGATATTGCCAGTTGTAACGCTTCCTGAATAGGTAATATTGACGCGGATGCAGTGACTCGCGGAATGAATGAATTTACGAGGATGTGAGGATAAGGATTTTACTTGTGCTTAAGGATTTCGCTTAGGTTTTAATCGGGGAGAAGGAGAGTATTGTTTAGTCCATATTTACAGAAAAGGTCCAGCAAAGTAGGTACCTTATTTTACAAGACCGACATGCTCCTTTCGCCTACCAATTATAGTGCTCATCGGCTTAGGCACTAATATTACAACCCTCAGGCAACGGTACCGCGGAAGATTAAGAGGGCTCCGAGCCTATGCCGCTACACAAATGTAGGTAATTTACGCTTGCCGGCGGCGGCCACACAGGTGTGACTAAATCGCATACATTGATAACGCTGAACAGACGGTCACCCGCCAAAGCGATGTAACCCGCATTTTATAATTTTATTGCTCATAGCAAATTGCAAATAACAAAAACTGCAAATTGTGATAAAAGCAAATCCTTTTGCACACGTATTTATTAGACCAAAATGGTCGATTTGACCCGACGTTCCGACATATTTGGCCCAGCGGACTCAAAATAGCGGCCGTTTTTCAAGATGGTCGCTAATAAACCAAAATTATTTTTCTCATGCTGATTTTAATGACCCATGGGCCTTTTCGGCTATTTTGGGGTCGTATATTTCAAATATGGCAATAAAAATAACTTTAGTTAATTTTGAACAGGATTATAAACATTTTTAACGAGTGTTTACTTTCACGTTACCGTTATGTTATACGCGTCTTCTTCGAGTATTTGCACACTGGAAAATACGAATCTAAAGTCAAAACTGTCAAAAAAGTCAAACGAGAGAACAGTAATTTCTGAAATTTGCTACCCAGAAATCATGGAAAATTTGAACTATATAATATAGAATATGTGAATGGGTCTTTGACTTTGAATTTGTAGTCGCTGGCTCAAATATGACGACTACATGTGTTTTGAACAACCTTTGAACGTATTTTGAACCGATTTGAACATATTTGTACTTTTGGCCAGAAAACTTAAACTTTTGTACTCGGTGTCATCATCAGAACTGGTCAAAATAAATGTACCGTGGCCGTTTTATTCTACACCATACTACACTATATATAAATGATTGTACACATTCTACCTTGTTTGTAAGGAATTATTTATTTATATTTATTTATGTTTATATTTTCAGCATCATATTTGAAATGTACGACGCCAAAATAACCGAAAAAGACCCATGGGTCTTTAAAATCAGTACGAGAGTAATCATTTTGGTTTATTAGCGGCCATCTTGGAAAATTGCCGCCATTTCGAGTCCGCTGGGCCAAATTGTCAGAGCGGCAGGTCAAATCAACTATTTTGGTCTAATTAACACACGTGTGCAAAAGCATTTGCTTTTATCACAATTTACAGTATTCTTTCAAAATATGAGACGAACCGCTTCCACTATCAGGATAGCAGATACTTTATGATTCTGAGTAAAGAAATAAAAATGGATAATGCTTAAAACATTTATAACATTGTTATTCTCATCAGTAGGAGGATAAAATGTATGTCGAGAAGGATAAAAAAACAGTAATTATTATAGGTATAAATAGCTACACCAAAACTTTAATTATTTCAAAAAGCAGTTACCTTTATAAATAAACTACTTCCGACGGAAAGAAGGTACAGATAGATTTCGCGGCTTAATGTGATTATATATTTTTGAACAACTTCAAATATGTAATTAAAATTAATAAAGAAATAAATTAATGAATGCCACTTTTAAACAGTCTCGAAGAGGAGTTTTGTGGATTTCACTCTGTGCTCCCCGGGATTCGCCCGTTGGATGAACAATTGGAAAGTTCACGAGCACCTTTCTTCTTCGGACCGCAGACTGGTGACATTTGGCATCGGCCGTCGCGTTCCCCCCACGCCACAATCCGAGTGGCGATACCGAACCGGCGACATTAACTAGGACCGGTTTGGTGAAGTCCTCTGCGAGAATCTTGAGGCCTTTCCATCGCCTTCTAGTAGTACCGCAGAGGACTTGTGTGTCGTGTGATGCCGTAGTAGGGCGGAAGAAACCCCGCGGTGGTTTCGCGGCCCCGTGGTGGTCTTCCGAACTCTGCGATAATTTTAAATTTAATATTTTAAATAATGTAACGTAGCGATTGAAAATTAATGTGATTGAAAATTGTTATTTTTGTGATGTGACGCAATGATGAGATGAAAATTTTCTGCTGATCGATCAAGGTGAACAATGTATGAGATGAAGTTAAAATAAAGAAAAATAAAAAAACTCAAGTTTCAATTTTTTTTAAACTCTCTATACTATTGAATATCTATGATATTGAACATTTTCAAAGCCTATTTGATTTTAAAATGTTTTTCAAAGGATTTTATTTTTCTATGGTTTTAAAATATTTCTAAGTATTCTGTAGTTTTGAATATTTTCAAAGACTATTTGACTTTAATGATTTTCAAATTATTTTATTTTTCTATGGTTTCAAAATATTTCAAAGTATTCTATAGTTTTGAATATTTTCAAAAACTATTAGATTTTAAAATGATTTTCAATTTTTTTAAATTTTCTATGGTTTCAAAATATTTCTAAGTATTCTATAGTTTTGAATATTTTCAAAGACTATTTGATTTTAAAATGATTTTTAAATTATTTTATTTTTCTATAGTTTCATAATATTTATAAGTATTCTATAGTTTTGAATATTTTCACGACTATTTGATTTTAAAATTCCCGTGCTTTTTCTGGTTTAAATGACGTGTCGCAACCTTAAATCAGTGCATATCCTATCAATGCTCTTTGTAAGCTAAATATCTTACAGCCAACCACTTATTTTCAACTTACGAAAATGTTACATCTGCATGCCGAAATGTCCTTCGTTGCTCACTCCTGATGGCGAAACTGCTTTTCAAAATCAATATTCAAAATCAATATTCTACCTGTACATGGTTTAAGCGTCTTTCAGTATTTTTTTATTGAATTTCAGGTTTTTCACGTAAATTAACTAAACTATTCGAGATTACAAGTTTCGAATAGTGGTCCCTTCAGAAAATATTTTCAATTGTTTTACGCTTATTGGAGTCGATCTATTTTTTATATAATGAGCATCGTATCGGTCGAATCTTGGGGTTTAAAACTATCTCATTTTCTTATATCTCGGACTGAAAACAACATCGCTTTCTCATGTCTTCAGACTGAAATTTCACGCTGATTCTATGGCGTTTCTCAAAAAACGAAATATGTTTTCTTACGCTTCCCCATTAACTAAAATACATGTAGAGTATTATAATAAGTTATAACAAAGATGGCATAAACATCCATTAATAAAAAACAAATATAAAAAATAAAATACTTACTGCTGTTTGCTTTCTTGTGACGATGCGTGACGACGCGGCACTGCGGTGTAGAAGAATAAAATATTACGTGAGCGGGAACTGATAAGAGCTAACCGAAAAAGACGTGCTCCCGCTTTCAATAGCAGCAGGGAAGTGAATCTATTTCATAGCGCGCCTGCGTATTTATTAACGCGGCCAGCCCATACAAAAAATGTATGGAGAATCTGATACCTGATTTTCTGGGATTTATTGTATAAAATCCTATTACAATCATTGAAATTTAAATAGCTTATATTGAAGATATGTCATTTAACTTTCTTTTATAATAATTTGTAATTCAAATTAGTTATTATTTTCCCAGTGAGGACTAAAACCCCGCGCCCATTTTTGTATATTTTCTCGGGTGTTTTTATAAAAAACTACGCAAACTATTGCCAAATTTATTAGCTCACCTTATAAATGACTTATTGATAAAAACGAGTGTTTTTTGTCACTGCTTTTATTAGCGTAGTTTTAGCGGAATAACTAAAACGCTAGACCCTAATTTGAGAAATTTCGTGCAGCACCCTCTTAACAAAAAGAACATTCCACAGAAGTCGGTCTAAAATCCAATCCTGAGGATAGCCTTTATTTAAGATTTTAGAGGCAATGTTGATTACGATAAGAAAAATTACACTACTAAGCTGAAAATTAATGTTTAATTATGTTAAAGGCCCACCAAAAAAGCATAACGTTGGAGTGGTAATAACCCCTTCCCTTATCGACTTGAAAATAACTGTATCGCTCATTCGGCGGCTAAATGAAAACGTAAACACGTTAAGTTTCGGCCTTGGGAAGGCGCAGAAATAGGGCCGACCGGGCATTGATGAATGTGGCTATAAAAACACACCTGCTTTACATAATCGAGTAATAAAAGTATTACTCGCCTGTAAATAAATCAGCTGTTTTATTTGGATAACGGTCGTAAAAATGCTGGCCGCGCACGCAATATTAGGGATAGTACACAAGCCATCAATCACATCTGTAGTGCTACTGAAATGGCGACTTGAGCTATTTTATCAAGAGAGGTGGGTGACTTCATCTGCCATTCGGTTTCAGATACACGTAAGACGACGGGATAAAATGTCGTGAAATAAAACGACGCGGAGCATAAATCTCGATTAGAGGGGGTCTGGCGAGTGACCGCTACAAATTAGGGCGTCGGCCTCTCATGACAAATCCGAGTAGGGCTTGTACTCGTACATAACAGCGGTAGGGCCGTTTCGCCCACGCAGGCCCTGAATTACCCGCGCGATAAGGGTAAGATTAACCGGAAAGTTAAGCTAACCGGCCCTTACCGCAACTGCAACATCACGTTACGTTAAGTTACCATGTTACGAGGATTTTTCTTCAACGATTTTGCTTCGAAATTCCTTAATTGATTCTTCTGTTCTCGTTGACCTTGGACGTCCTGCAGATTTCTGATTGAGAGTCGAACCAGTAGATTGAAATTTTCTGACCCACGAACTATTCGCAATTTTACTGATGTATGTCAGGTAATCTGAATTCGGAGCGAAATAAACGCCGAACAACAGTGCACGCATTGCCTTTTTAACACGCTTTTATTATGTCGACCTGTATGTAACTAACTATGTAATGGAATCTAAGGTAACTAATTTAACCATCTTCCAAGGATCGTAGCGTCATGAAAATTGGCAGCTGTATGTATGTAGTTCTGATGACAATACAATAATATGGTACTGTCGAACTGATCTGATGATGGAGTCGGAAGATATGATTTGGAACTTCATGATGGAACATCGTATCATAGCCGTGTTTGGACTTGTTAGAAAAGTCTTGGAATGAACTATGACCGCGATTAGGTTTCAAGGTCTGATGATGTGGTTTTTACGTGCATTTATAAAAGCGTGTTCTTAGTATTTTTTATTAAACTATTGATTTATTATTTGTAATATTCTTATATACAAAACGCACTGTGAAACGCTTCATCGCGACTCAATTGCCGAGAATCGAGCTACTTATCCCCACATTCCGCGCACCGCTCCCGCATACCGTTCCAACGCAATGGTGTTTCTTAAAATCGTACTTTTTTTCTGGCCCACCCTGTGTTATATTGTATGTTATTTACGTAAGTATATTCGTTTGTTGTATCCCCTACGCATACTACCTAGACAACCGCGTACGTCGCTGCGATGGTGTCCGGTGCCCCGTCGTGTTCCTTTTGTGTCTCACCTGAGCCGATTTTCCGCCAATCAGCTCGCATCGCGCGGCGTCCTATTTCAGCACAAATAGAAGGGTTTGTTTGGTGTCGCCGGACGTCCGAACAAAAGCCGCGCTCGACTAGAGAGAGCCGATATGTTAGCGCTTCGCTAAGCAACCGCGACAACGGAAATGAATCTATGCGACAAATGTGCGGATAAACCGAGCGGGGGCCGCAGCGTGCCGCAACGATAATCCAATCGTATTTCACCTCGTGGGTTTTTACTCTGCCATTTGTGAGATTTTTGTTGAAGCGCAGGAGGAAAATCTGCAGCAACGGTTTAATGTTCGACGCTGGTGTAGTTTGTAACATCGGTGCCCCCCAAAAAAACAACTACCGGGATAATGGATTCCAATCTATTATAATAACAGCGAACGACTCTCAATAATTCGGTTTTTGATATCAATAATTCTTCATTATTATTTATTACATTTATTTATTTTAATCCAAAATAAAAAATTACAATCTTGACAAATTAAAGCGTAGAAACGAAAATATACCTAATCGATCTGTACAAAGCAAAGAAGGTACAGATTTGATGGATTTCATCAGCTCCATTAGACCGCAGTCTGTTCTGGAGTGATACCTGTGTTATAGTTTGTTACAAAGTACACCTATTTTTATGCAATTTTTATTAATAGATTTGACAACATAATTTAGAAAATTTGAAGAAAAAGGAAACCTAAAGTAATGCTAGTGAATAAAGCAGTAATAATAAAAGTACAAATGATAATTATAACACATAGACATTATATAAAATAAATACATTTAACCAAGTAAAATTAAAATTTTACAAATTCGCGAAGGTGAATCAAATCAAACGTCGAACTTAATTTAGGTATTTTTTATTATTTGTAAAGGCTTATTGGAATCACGCGTGTTGGTATGAGTGAACTGTCGTGGTAAAATTATGTGAAATGATAAAGCATCATAAAAATCACCCGCTTTAAAACCGCATAAAAATCAACTTTAGTTTCAGATCACTTAATCGCTGCATAATTATTATCTATAATCTCTAACGCTCTATAATCTTCTAACAATTTGTTTTTTATTATTTATTGACTGAAGTTAGCTAAAATGAAACACTGATTTTAAAACATTTTCCTCAGTCTGTCGGTCTCTAGGAAATCATTATTTTCTATTTTTATCGAACGTAGGTATCTGTATTATTTGTTGATGATATTCTTCGTTTTGGAAGGAAGATACTCTCAACTTTTTTTTTATAATCAGAAGACAATCCGGTAATATATCTTTTCGACCATGGTAATTATTAAGTATTATAATATATTAAGCATTTACTAATGTCTGTTTCTATATTAGTTACATAAAAAAATAATAAAGAATTAGTTTTTAACAATTACTATCATTTATTATTACTCTAACTATTCATTTATAGACGAATGACATCTATATATTGATATCGAATGCAGAGTAATGTCCGATCTAGCACAAGCTCAGCTTAATGGAGCAATTTGAATTTTAAATATTTTATGTATCAATATCAAAATAAAATAATAATATAATTTTTAAATAAAAACGCGAATTTAGTTTTTTTTTTACTTTTGTCAAATTTATTAATACACGACTCTTGCTATGGGTTATTGCCTTCTATATATGTATATACAAAGATTAAGTATTTTTTGTGAATTTACTGAAATAAACAAATAAACAAAATAATCTGATTACATTCAGTCGATAATTACTACTAATCACATAATTATAGTGCAAAAAAATGGCAAAAAAACCTTCAATTCCTAATTGTTCCGCGAGTGTTTTATATATTATAGTCATTATGCTCATAATATTACCGCACGCGTAATAAATCTTAAGAAATAACACAAAAATAACCCAAGTAAAATAACATCGCGGACAGCCGGCAGCCCCTATTTGTGTACAATAGCCGACGTCATGGGACGTTGTGCTGCTACGATATACATTGGCATTAGTATATGTCTATAGTTTAGATGAAGGAGATAAAAACAGTCTGGCAAGCACAAACGGACCCGCCAATCTCTATTTGGCGGCACTAGCAATCGTACAATAGAAGCTACGTGATCCCACGTGCTACTGCAAAACTGAAAAATCCGTACGACGTGAAATGGCGTTCTGTCGCAGCAGGCATATTGGAAGACAAAGTGATGTGGCGTTCTATCATTCGTTGATTTCTTGGTTCATGGTTTCATGATATTCTTGATTTTCAACTATCATCCACTTCAGCCAGTGAGTCCGGCCAAGTTTTTGGGTTTAGTTATCGACAGCGGTTTACGATGAATTTACACATCCATGTCCCTTGTTATAAATTGGGACGCGCCAGCGGCACAAAGCACTGTTCAGCTTAGTGCCGCTCCTCGTGGCGCTTGAAACACGCTACTTTGCATATGTGCATCCACTTTTGTAGTGCGGTGTTGAATTGGCACAAAAGTTGGAGTGCCTCCGAAGATATCCGCAAGGAACTTTTCCGCGAGCTAGGGATATTAACGGTCCCCGCGAGGTACATCATGGAAGTTACCGTTTACGCCAGGAGGCACTTAGCAAACTTTGACGTTGATGGCGTTTTCCACGATTATCCGATAAGATCCCACAGTCAGATCTGTTCAGTTAGTCATTCTCTCAGAAAATCTGAAAGCTTGGCGTCTCTCAGAAAATCAGAAAGGTTCTGAGCTAAATAATTAGTTAAACGATCAGGAGTAGCGTCGAACAAAGTGAAGAACGTCAGAACGACATTGAGGAAGCGTCTCAAAACTTTTCTTATTGACAATGTTTTCTACGGCTTTGATGTTTTTAAAAAAAAAATAAAATGTTATTTTATTATAGTGTAATATTGTTTAATACTATGTATAATAAAATTACGCGTAAGAATAATATGAAAATAAACTATTAACTATATATATATATATATATATATATGTATATATATATATATATATATATATAT
This sequence comes from Micropterix aruncella, assembly GCA_944548615.1. Lineage (NCBI taxonomy): Eukaryota > Metazoa > Arthropoda > Insecta > Lepidoptera > Micropterigidae > Micropterix > Micropterix aruncella. The sequence continues at coordinate 511,430 of OX155958.1, read as the reverse complement.
ATATATATATATATATATATATATATATATATATATATATATATATATATATATATATATATATATATATATATATATATATATATATATATACATTACATTATATTACATTTACGTCGTGTCCAATTGGTGGCTAAAAACCGCTCTTGGACGTGTCAAAATATTTCTGTTTAAGTAGTAAGTGTCATTACTACTTTAATCTTTACGTTACATACATATATTAATTTTAAAAAATATATAGTATCTAAGAAACTTTGGAACCTACTAAAAGTTATTCTTCGTAGAATCGTATTTCAAAACAAATTAAAGAATAGTCAATGGCTACCTACTAAACACACAATAATTAAAATATATATATATATATATATATATATATATATATATATATATATATATATATATATATATATATATATATATATATATATATATATATATATATATATATATATATATATATATATATATATATATATATATATATATATATATATATATATATATATATATATAATATATATATATATATATATATATATATATATATATATATATATATATATATATATATATATATATATATATATATATATATATATATATATATATATATATATATA